>KN824278.1:382249-397052 GCA_000827415.1 Serendipita vermifera MAFF 305830 | reverse complement strand
ACGAACCGTGCGTAATTTCCGTAATCGCAATGACTTTCTCCGACAACTGATCCGCGGGGGGCGCAACAGAGGGCGGTGTGCAATTCTACACTGCCAACTTCCAGAATGGAGCGGGAACGAGGAAGAAGATTCACGGTGGTGTGCAGGGTGGGGATGGGTACCCCAAGGAAGGCGAGTCTTCAATGCCCTAAGCCCCCCATCTTCTGATCGTTTCGTATTTATAGCTGCTGCCTTCTTGGAGTTCCACGATGTAGGGTTCTTTAAATCTATGGTTAATGACGTTACTGATGATTCGCTTTGTAGCCACTCTCGGCTTTCCTCTACCCACAGAACGGCATCGACTCATTGCTGACGTCGGACGAATTGTACCACAACTACGTCAAGCTAAACTTCTCGTTCAAGCCACCGCCGCGTACCTGAGGAATAAAGCGGAGGGTTGGAATCCGGCAGTCGGGGCGGGAGCGGGTTTTTCTAACAAATGAAATTTCATGGCGTTTATCCAATTTCGTGGCGGCGTCGCCGAGGAAAGTATTGTTTCGAGCGCTACTAGTCCCTGTTTCGCGCCAGAATGCGATAGAGGTTGGACTTGGCGTTTTGATTGAAGGAGCCCCAGCATTACATCATACCGTGACCGAGTGTGACATTTGATTGCAGCGCGCGCTCATCACAATCAAACGTGCAGAAAGAGCGAACGGGACGGACGACGGACAGAGGTGATCGGGACGGAGTAAACGATAGAGGTATACCCTCCAGGGGCCTTTATCGTGTCCCTGGACTATCCTATCATGTGCCAGCGCGGAAGTGCCTGCAGTAATAGACGCCACATTGAGTGATGAGTCGGTATCCCTCCCACAGGTCCCACAGGTTGCCCCGCAAATGCGAATGGCGACAGACATGACTTTGGCGAACATAGTGACCTTTACGAGACGTGGTTACAGTTCGTCAGTATGAGTGAGGATGGCATCATTTAGTAGGGATGGTTGCTCTGCCGAAGACTCCGATTGAATGGATAGTAGGAGTCTATTCCAAGTTTAGACCGTTTTCCTATTCGCCTTTTTATTATTTATTGTTGTCGGCCCGCTGATCAGCTGCTCCCGTGACCTCCATATTGGAGGTCTTGAGGCCAAGTCCAACGGCAGGGCCGCATCCTCGCGAAATGAGAAACGAAAAGGCTCAGATGGACGAGAATGGGAAGATGTTCGGGATTTTACATAATTATTATTATTTATTATAAACGTTTGTTGGACCCAAAAGTGTCACGTTACCCACCCGGCCAGTCTGACCTTGTTTAGCGAAACACGCCGTCTAATCCAAACCGGGCGCGTGATTCAAATCAGATTTTACTATTCCGTTATTTTACTATTTGTTTTTCGTTTTTGTTTATTTTGTTTTGAACTTGGCCATAATCCCTCTCCGACCTTCCCCAGTAAACCCCTCTGAGTACTTTGCCGCCGGGAACGACAGAGCGCATCGTAACGGACGACGTCAAGCTCATCCCGCTTTCAACGTTTTCCCTATTCTCTCTCGGCCCTCATCCGGTTGCAGGATCAAGGTCAATCCGAGACCCATTAACGAGATCGAGTATCACCATTAAACCCCCCACGTTGATGTCTGGGACGACATCGCTTTCGCTCGACTGCAGAGCGAACGCATTATTTGATACTCGCAAGAACAAGGCCAGTTGGGCGACGGACGCCGAACCACACGGCATTAAGCATGCCTTGCTCACTATCCAATTGGACGCACTCGCAACGCTGGTCGACGAGCAGGCCACAAGACGTTTATGGAAACGTCAGTTAAACAGGTTATATATCCTTTCAAATAGCTAATCATTTTTTATTTTTTATTTTCTACAGTATTCACAAACTGTGCAGGATCGATAGCCCACGGGAGAAGGCTGGAAAACTTGAGCTGGAGGTGCTGGAGCCGCGATCAATCATTGCTACGTCACGCTCAACGATCACAAAACGAGCATTTACACGTGGAACGTTCTCTGGCCGAGGAGTGGTATGGTGGTGGTGGTGGCCACCACTCGCGTCCCGAGCTGCCTCACCTTAAAGCTCCTCTAGATCACCGGACAGATCTTACTGCTACCGCTACGATTCCTTCCGTTTCGGCATTTGAGCTGCCCGGCCCGCCAAGGTCTCTTCAGGGTCAAACAAGACCGGCTCCGAGAACATCGTCCTCTACGACTGTCACGCTTCATTCGCCTAGCGACAGCATTCAGGGTGAACAAACAAGAACAGGAAGCGGACACGACGACACAGTCTTGGAGCCTACGACATCTTGTTCTACCAACATCTCCATTGCACCCTCTCCCGCGCTCCCTCGAGTCCGAACTACATCTTCAACTTCCACATTAACATCAATACCTCCTTCAACTACTTCTTCACGGCCCCCGCTGGCGACTTCCTCGTCCTTTTCCGCATCGCGTTCGCCACCCGTCGGCCCGCTCATCAAGCGTGTCATTTTCACCCCTCCAAGCCCCCGTGATCATGCTGCAGCTGCCCTTAAACTACTCATGACATCTTGTAGTGAAGAAAATATCCGTCAGAATGACGATTTCAATGGTGAGCCCTTCTCTCTTGAACATTTTGCAATCCCCTCGCTTTTCATTTCCGTTTTTCTATTACTTTCTTGTTTCGGCTTTCTTTTCTTCTTTGCTGCGCTCTTTCCCCCTTCGCCCTTGTTTGCCGTATTATGCTTTTCGCCTCCGCGTCCTTCCTCCGCCCCGCATATGACGGGCTGGGATACCTCGACCAATGCAATTGGCCCAAAGAGCCGTCTATGGGGCCCCGCATTGCTTGCCCGATTATTTGCACTGCAAAGGCAAGGCAGCCGGCAGCCACAACCCCCTTCCCTCATGCCGTATGTTATCTCTGTACGGTGGCAGTGGCCAGCTGGCGGCAAGGTGGTTAGCTGGGGCCCAATTTTCGCTTCTAGCCAGCCGCCGGGATATCCATAACCTTCTGATCGGATTACATCAACCCTGGGATCACTTGACAACTTTTGGCCGTTGGCCGATATTGGTCGTCGTCATCATGGTTGACGCAGGATAAGAAAACCGGTATATATGGCGGTTTCGCCCCGTGTCCGCGTTTTCAAACGTTTTTGGAACCACAACCACGGTTGTGGTCACCTTTTTCCCTGTACCTTGTTCCCCATTGGCGAAACTTTGGCTAAAAGCACGATTAATCCTTTCCCGGAGGGCGGCGCCAACTTGCCCTAGCTATCTGCCCTTGGCCCTTTTCTGGTTCGCAAAACCTTTTCTCCTGTTCTCTCGTTTTTTTATGGGTAGGTTCCTCCGGTCTTACCGACATACTTGCTATCGGCACTTGGAAAACTCCCGCGCGCATGCGCATGCATGAACCCCATGACTGGCATGGGCTTGCTGCAAACCTGCACAAATGAGCGCGTCATCCTCGAGACACCCCGTCCCTTGGCTGGTAGACATAAAGGCGCCAACTCAGTGATCCCGACCCTTCTTATTTGTGTTTCTTTTGGTGCACGGCGGTCGGGGAAACCTCCCGCCTACCTTTTCCGATCACTCCCAACGTTTCCCATAACATTCTGCGTGTTCACCCTCTTCTCATTTCACCAATTTCCGCGCGTCGCATAGTCGGGTTTCTCCGCGCCACTGTCCTCTTCATCCACTCGTTATTTATCTTCCATATTATCGCCATGTCACGACGCATGTGCTTGAAGTGCCGAGACTGACCTGTTTGGCATATTTAGGTTTGGATGATCTGCCACGAGGCGAATATCACACTCTACTACCACCACCATCCCAACTCACCAACCCGCAATCCCCACAGTCAGCTGCACAATCGCAGCCTAGTAGTACGGAGCCCGCCTCTGCTGTCGTGGCCTCCTTTCCCACCGTAGTCATCCTTGAGTCGACCCCCAAACCCACCCCTCCGGACACCCCAGCAAGAGGCCTCTCCCCCACCTCTGAGACACCACGCTCGTCCTTTCACCACCAACAATCCCTCTCACCACTTCACGCGCTGGCCATCTCAACAACACCGTTGTCATCGGAGCAATCGGAGACGTTAAGCCTAAAACCGCAACAAGCATTTTCGATCCGCCCGAGCCCGGAAAACAACGCACCTACGTCGGAATCATCCAGTCTGACCTCATCTCACTCGCCACCAATCACCGGTCATCCCGGTCCTACTGCGGCGATCGAAAACTCTCCGTCCTTAATGATGGCACTCGCTCCGATCCCGGCGGTTCCCGCTTTTGGCCGAGGCGACAAGGAAGCACCGCCGCCGCCAAAAACAGCACCACCCCATTCCGCTGATTCTCGGGAGGGAGGGGCGCTAACGTCATTTGGTCCTTTGTCACTTTTGCACCCCACTAGCGCTACTATTTCTCAAGAATCCCCAAATTCGACCGGCATGGGCGCAATGGCTCCTTTGCAGCACCAGCAGCAGTCGCATCAAGCTCCTCGCATGTTCTTCCTTCAACGTGACTCGAGTTCACTCTCACCCGACTCGAATTCACGATCCGGATCTCATTCACGCTCACCTGGTGGCTCGAGATCACCTGACGGACGTATCGCGCATGAGGCACACGCGCACGGGTCCTCGAATTCACCGGGTCCTCGAAACGGCGAGTCTAGCGCAGGTGCCGGGTTGATGAGAGAAGCAAGTACGCATCGCGAGCGCGAGCGCAGCAGCAGTATCGACGGTGAAAAGCACCATTCACGGGTGTTCATGTCCGGCACGGGAGCAGAAAAGGAAGCAATGCCCAGATATGGAAGCCTCGTCGCCGCGTCGGAGGAACCAAAGCCAAAGCAGCAGGTGGTGGCAGTGACGGCAGCGGGTGCACGTGAAAGTCCCGAGCATCTGCACCAACATCAGCAAATGCAGCAGCAAGTTGATGTAGTTAATCAACGACCGTCCCCACCACCTTCTGAACAGACTAACATGTCTGTCCCCGCCGCCTCCTCCTCGTCTTCTTCGCACACACACCCCAGTCGTCCCCATCGATTGGTGATGCGAAGTAAAAAAGGAGGATATCGTCCACATCTCGGCCGAGGTGTCGAGCGGCCATCGTCGCGGGCGAGCACCAGAGGCAGCGCTTCGAGTAATGCTAGCCACCATCAACGTGGAACGACGGGTGTGGGGTCTATGGAGGCTAATAATAGTGGGGGATCTATGTCCACTTCTGCGGGCTCGAATATCGTTATGCGGCGACATGTGCGCGTTCACTCGCCACTTCGAAATGCCCCCGTATCGGAAAATGCCGGTGATCAGCAATTAAAGCTACAGCAGCAACTGCGAGAACTGTCGCATGAAAAGCCGGCCTCTGCGACCGGCCAGCTGCCACCCGCATTAGCTCCCGCATCCGCATCCGCTTCGGGTCAGCTACAGCAACAACAGAAGCAGGAGCCCCACGTTTCCCCTCTTGCAGTACTCCCCGAGCCGCTCCGTATGGAAGTTCTTGAGCGCCAAGTCGTTCAGTCGGCGATGAAGGGCCAAGGTGATGGCCGAAAAATCTCACTTGAGTCCGACTCGGAGGATGATTATACGGATGATGATGACGATGACGATGATGTTGATGATTCGGAAGACGAGATTGTCGTTCAAAAGGGCAAGGGCAAAGTCGGGAATACCGTTGAGGCGGAAGAAGACGGTAGCTCTTGGTCAGACGAGGACGATGGGGAAGAAGTCATGATCGCAAAGAAGCGGCCACAGGCACAGCAAAGACAGGCCGGACCGAGCCAGCAGAACACCTCAAGACGAAACTCGCGGGACCTTGAGCATCTACTCGGTTCCGCTGGTTCCGAGCATCATGCCACAGGTGACAAAGCGCTACCGCACGTTAAATCCAAAAGCAAGATTCATAACCAGCGCCATCCTCCTCCCAAGCACGGTCACGTTCCACAACGAGCTGTATCTCCGCCGCCGCCTCGTCAAGCCGTTAACCGAAGGACGTCCGCAGGTCACACACGAGGTACTTCGTCACAAGATGGACCCCTGGCTCAAGCTGCTCGCGAGGCACTACGCCAGCGCGACATGTTTACACCACTCCCTCGAGAACGATACTCTTCGACAAACCTGGTTCGCGAGAAGAGCCTTACCAGCTTGTCGCGTGGTGGACGACCATCTAATTTGACCATGTTGCTCAATCCGGATCCACATTGGTTCCCGCAGAATCATCCGTATCGACAAAACGTGGCCCCGATGGACCAGAAGCTTAGTCGGAGTATGGAAGAGTTGTACGCTCGTGGAAATAATGGAAACAAGGGTCCGGTGAAGAGCGCCAGGCCTGGTCTTGGGTTTGGTGGGCTAAGGATGACGACGACTGCACAACCTAGCCCACAGTCAAACGCGACTCCACCTGTCTCTGCTGCTCCTGCACCTCGAACAGCACCACCAGCAGTAACAACAGCAACAGTAGCTCCTCCGGCAGTCAAACCATCTCCTCCTCAGCCATCTCCATCCAAGCGGGCACCGACCACATCAAAGAGTCCTCCAATTGCGGCTGCGCCAACCAAACTTCGGCCGTCGAAGAGTGCACTGGCAATTCCTCTCGTTCTCGGTGTGACGGCATCCTCCACCCCACGGGACGAGCCACATCCAGACATGCTGGAGATGTCGCTTCGTCAAATGGGACCTCAGCGTCAGCGAGCGCCCAGGCAGGCTCCAGTACAGGCTAGTTCGGTAGCGAAAACGGTCGCTACTCCCGAGTCAAAGGGGCCACCTTCGACGCGCCCAAGTAGTCGACTACCGGGCAGACCTGCCGACGTTGAATTGAGCGATACGGATGAGGACGCGCCGGCGTCTTCTGCACCCAAAGTAACGGCCTCTTCTGGTCGCAGTCTCGCTAAGGAACATTTGGAGGCGGTGATGGGCGGTAAACCTAAAACTGGGATGAGCGCTTCGAAGAATGTGGTGGCCTCGCCTGATGCCCTTCCTAAAGAGTCGCGAGAGAATGACCCGACTTCGGTGTGTTAAAGTTTATTTGTTGTTATTGATTTCACGACTAACACGTATACAGTATCGACCCCCTGCGCCACCTTCATCTCCCTCGGTTTACAACCCATACGAGGCAAAGAGAGCCCAAGGCCATCTTCCACATACTCCTACTCCTCCCAACAAACGTTCCCCCGTCGCGCGTGCACCTCGCATTCGCCCTCATTCATCTCATGGTCAACCTACTGCCCCAGTAGTCTCACCACCAGCTCCTCAGGCGACGGCAGCTCCTCCTCAGCGTGAGCGTCGACAGCCAGCGACGAGCCAACCTCCTATCCCGGTGACGACGGCACCTCTGCAGGGTATGGGAGTACCCTGGCCGTACAACCTACCGTACCCTCAACCTGTGCAGTCACCGCGGACGACGAGGCTGAACATGCTGGCATCCGAAGTGCCAGATGATCTGCGCAAGGATCTCCTGTGGGAACGTAAGACGAACAGGATCGCACCCTTGCTCGACAACCGTACGGTCACACCCCTGGTCCCTCACCGTCGCCACGTCAGCGGTCTCAAACCGATGACCAACATTAACAACAGCGGTGGTGGTGATGACCCCGACGAGGAAAGGGAGCGCGCTCGTCTGGAGCGGGAGGCCAAAGAACGGTATGACAAGATGCGTACCCAGACCTGGAATGGAGTCATCTACCAGCGGCCGCTCTGGTAAAACAATATGACTACCATCCCCCAAACCCCAGCGCCACCACGTGGTTTTTTCTTAACCCTGCATAGTGTCTTTCTCTCTCCGAAAGAATTCCATTGCATTCGGACTGTTTCTTATTCTTCAACTCTCACACATCACGCTAATTCTCTAGCTCTGTCCGTATGTATTACTGTTTCTCGTCGTTTCTTCCTTTTTTCTTTTCCTGTACGCACTGTGTTATGTGTATGATAATGCAAACAGTACCGTTTCAGATTAATTTCCGGAGTGAGTAGGGTTAGGAATTTGAGCCTATATGCTGTTTAGCCCATGTACCGAAGGCTGTGAACATCTCGGCGATTTCTAGCCAGCCATAGCGCTCTTGAAATCAAGAGCTTTGACCGGATATATGTAGAAGCCGGCCGATCAAGTACAGGCTGACGTAAGGCGACCCGGAGAACAAAGCAAGCTCAAAAAAGACGACATAGAAAAAGATGGCGAAAACGTGAAAACGCACGAACCCAACTGTCCCCGGCCGCCACCTGCACCAGCGAACAAAAAAGGACCATTCATCATCATGAGCGAGTCTGGAGACGAAGACTATCAAGATCAACATGGAGATAACGGTAAAGACGACTCTCAACGGAGCAAGAAGCGTAAGATCCAGCGGGCTTGCGACGTCTGCAGACGCAAAAAGGTGAGCAGTGACAGTGGCTGCGGGCCCCGTAGTTGGACTGTGCTCACTGACCATCATTTTTCTCTCATTTTCGACTTATTACCTTGAATTTTGTATCTTCAACTCGTTCCATCGGTTGACTCCACTGCGCTCGATAACTACGCTCCCTATCCGTTGCTGTCGGCTTGGGGTCTTGCGTGTTCACCTGTCTACTGTCCGACTCCGTCCTATCGGGGTTTCATTTTATGCAACCGTCTCGAGGGTATTTAGATCCGTTGCGATGGCCCAACTATGACCAGCGGCAAATGCACCAATTGCATCACCTATTCATACGACTGCACCTATGTCGAAATCGCAAAGAAACGAGGCCCCCCAAAGGGCTACGTCGAGTCTCTCGAGAACAGATTAGAAAAGATGGAGGGTCTCCTGCGTAGGGTACGTAATTCTCTTTCATGATTCGTGGACGGCTTTTCGTCGTGCCTTGATGCAGGGCACACGGACCCATGGCTCCTTCCCAAGCCACTTTCCAGGGCCATTTGGTTCCTCGGGAACACATATGGTCCTCTCCGAGTCTTCCCTATTATTCTGACACTATCCTCTCTGTCAGCTCTGCCCTGGTACCGACTTTACTCATGAACTAGGGCCCCCCATCGAACGCAACATTTGGGCCAAGGACCCTAGTGCCTTTCCCGCACGTGCAAAAGCCGTCAATGTGCCGCTTTCCTCCGATCCCTCTGGCCTCTCCGTCGGCGGTTTCATACCCGGCCGTGATGAGAGGAGCAACTCGTCCGACGATGATCCAACGGACAATCCTCCCTTTGGCAATTTTAGCATCGCTTCCATCTCAAACACAATGTCAAACCTCAACCTGGGCACCGGTGGACATTTCTATGGTCGCTCCAGCGTCTTTATGCACATCCAGGCTGCCGTAGACCGCAAGTTTGAGTATCTGTCTAGCAAAATGGAGGGTGAACCCTTGCCCCCCATCGAAGACTTGCTCCACTTCCGGCCCGAGTATTGGCAACCCAACCCCTGGGAGCTCATCCATCCTCCAAAGCGCCAGCTCCACGAATTCGAATTCCCGCCAAACGACTTGTTCGATAGTCTCATCAATATCTACTTCTTGTCCAACAATTGCCACTTCCCTCTCCTCCACCGACCCACCTTTGAGGCAAACTATCGTGCTGGGTTGCACGAGACTTCGCAGCCGTTTGCCGAAGTCGTCCTCTTGGTCTGTGCAATTGCTTCTCGTTGCTGTGATGACCCGAGAGTTCTCTTGGATCCCGTATACCCCCACTCGGCTGGATGGAAGTATTACGAACAGGTCAACGTTATGGACAGAAGCTTGGTCCTGCCACCGACCCTGCTAGACTTGCAGACCTACGTGCTCGCCTCTTGGTACTTGCTTGAGAGCTCATGCAACTACGCAGCATGGGCGTTGACGGGTATTGGCCTTCGCATGGCACAAGATGTTGGTGCACACAGGAAAAAGGTCTATCGGAACCCAATGGCGACGGAAGACGAGTCATGGAAGCGTGCGTTTTGGTGCTTGATCGCCATTGACCGTTTGGCGAGCTCCACAATGGGCAGAATCCCGGCTATCTACGACTCTGAGTAGGTGTTTTCCCTATTACTAATAGGTCACGACGAGCTCATTTCTTGTTTTTACAGCATTGACGTCGAGTTGCCACTCGAGGTTGACGATGAATACTGGACGGCTTCTGATGGCACGCCTGCATTCACTCAGCCAGCAGATAAACCTGCTCAGGCAACGGCCTTTGTGCGCCTGCTCAAATTGAGTTCCATCATCGCATATGCCTTGCAAACCATCGTGCGTGATTCACGCCTTTCCGTGTTCTATTGCTGATCCCCCTTGTAAACAGTATGCCGTCAACAAGTCACAACTCAGGGGTGTAGGAGGCGTTACTTGGGAACAACAAGTACTTGCCGAGATTGATACGATGCTCAGTAAATGGATCGAGGACCTTCCTCCACATTGTAAGTGACAAGCTCACTAACGAGATCTAATCTGACCCTTGCACAGTACAATGGCCCAATCAAGGCAGCGAACACCCAATCTTCTTCACTCAGTCGACTTCAATCTACGCAATCTTTTACCATACGCAAATCATAGTCCACCATCCTTTCATCCTGACGCCAAAGCGTCCTGTTCCAATCACTCCATTCCCATCGCACCAAATCTGTGTCAATGCCGCACGATCCTGCTCGCATGTCGTCGACGCATACCGGAAGCGTTCGGTCTATTTCGCTCCATGGTGTGTCGTTGGAGCCATGTCCGCCGTTGTGGTTCTCTTAGAAAACCTGTGGACATCTGGAACACAGTACGGCCCCGCAAACGTGGATGTAGCGGGAACAATGGAGGACGTTCAGAAATGCAACGGTGTCATAGCCATTGTAGAAAGGCGGTGGCCCGCGATTGGAAAGATGAGGTACGTGTCTTTTTTCCTGTCTAGTTATCTGTTATTGACCTCAAACTACAGAGACATTGTCGAATTCTTGGCCGCGTCCGATGGCGCTTCGTTTCCCTCACTTGATCGGACGAAGCCAAAGCCTGTAGCAGGTACCAAACGTGACCGGAATGGCGACAGACCAGGCAAAGCACGCGGTGGCAAACCCGCAGTCGCAGCCGCTCCCACTCAAACGTCCCCTCGCGTCATGGCATTCCTACCTCCCATCCGCATGCGCACCTCGCGAAGTGCCTCAAACGCGAACGGCATGCCGCCCGCACCGCCCTCTGCACCTCCAGTAGGCATCAGCCCCACCGATGCGCGCACGATGGGCCCACCACCTATGGACTATGCCTTCCCGACCACACCTGCTCAGTGGTACGGCGGCGACTCGTCGCAGCAGCAGGGGCAGCAGGGGCACCCTGATGGACCCCCGCCTTCCTCTGCTGGACCTCCCAATGGGAACGGGGCGGATCATGGTGGGCCTGGTGGGTATTATGGATCTTACCCGCCTGGACCGGGTGGTGCACCGCCGCCCCATGCGCAAGAGAGTTTTATCAGGCGTGATTTGGGAGATGGAAACGCGCCTGCTATGAAGGGGATGCAGATGTGGCCTGGACCGCCTGGTGCTCATCCACAGGGCCAGGAATACCAGTGAGTATTCAATCAGTTCATTTCCTGCGAATCAATTGGCTCATTGTTTTCGCAGCGCTTGGGGACCTGAGGAATGGTCTTATAGAGCCGGTGCCCCCGATGGGGAGGCTCAACCCCAATGAGAAACGCGGCCACACTCGGACATTTTGGGCTATTTAAAGAGTGGGATCATACACGGAACGGCAGTTACCGGTACCTAAAGATATTTATTGATTACCCTAGTTGTGTCTGTGTTTTAGCGCTGTTTATGGAAAAAGCTTTACGACCACAAGTCGAGCTTCGTTTTAAAATAGTTTTCGTCAACTTAAAAAGAATGAGGCCGTGGGGGCCGAAATTCATTCTAGGGTAATAAATTTTCATGTGAACCAGATTTACATGCGCGAGGGCGGTTCGCCTACCAGTATAATTAAATGCCTGGTGGTCCCCAATGCATCCATTTCGAAAAAGTCAGCAACACACATTAGTCACGTTTGCCCTTTGGTGCGGGCTCATCATCTTCGTCATCCGAACGATCGTCGTCCAATGTGGAACTGAAGACGGCACTGTGCAAAGCGTTATGAGAGAAATGGAATAAAATTATGGTAGCTTACCGTAGGAGTATTCTCCATATGAGGTAGTACCAGAAGATGTTGAGCAGTTGCAAGGCGAATAGTGCAAAGAACATTTGGTGTTTCATCCACCAAGGCATCCACAGGCCGTCGGCAGGGCTCCATACCCTCTTGTCTTCACTAGAAACGCATTTTATGAGTTTAAAGAAACAGAAGGGCAAAAAAGCACATACTCGATCAGGTCAAATTCGTACCAATGGGAGTACAGAATCCAAAAGTTGAGATAGTGTCGCGAATATCTATGCAATAGATCAGGTTCGCCGAATCAATCTCTGTATGCCTAAAGAGACGTACGTCCAGAAGGCTGTAAACCACGCGAAAGCCACCGATTTGGTTCGCTCCATTTGCAAATAGTTGAAGCATTTGGAGAGGGAGAGGAAAACGTCTGACCAGTCCATGGTGAGGAAGATGATGTTTCCGGTACGGGTCATGTTCATGAGGTAGCTCCATATCACCATCCACAAGGTGACGATATGATGTGCGACGAGTTCGTAAAAGTCTCTCCTTCGCTTTTCGACTCCCATGAGTAGAAGAAGGAACTGTTGCAGCCAGTAAGCGGTTTGGAGCAGATAGTACAGTTTGAGAGTTCCGGGCATCTCCCAGTGAGGGTAGCCTATATGTTTGTGTCAATACGGAGTAGGCTATATTCATCATGTGCCTACCGATCCAAGCGTGCTCCGTGCGGAAGTACCAGGTTGGTAGATATGCATACATGGTCCACTGGAGAAATGCAGATGAGCATAAGCGTGGCTCCTAGTAAATGAAACCTACCAATCCGAGAGACCCAGATGCAGTAAAATAGACGACCGCATAACCTTGTTCGACGATTCTATCCAATTTGGATGGCCTTCGGATTCCCCAACGACGTGCCAATGGTATCAATATATATCCGCCGAGTGTCTCTCTGAACCAGGAGAAGAACACGATGTAGTAGGCCACAAACGCAATATCCTGCATGAAATAGGTCAATATCCCGTCGTCCTATTTTGAAATTATATTTCATCCCACCCAGTAACTTTTGGCATAGTATGGAATTCCGTCTGGCGAATCGGGTCGTTTGTTTGTGATCAAAAAGATGTTGAGCCAAAAGTTTTCATGCTTTGGAGCGGCAATCGACCAATTGAAAGCAAGGAGAACGGGCAATACAAGAAGTTTGGCCGCGGACGCTAGAGCTCGTTCGATGAGGTGCAAGTACGTTAAGAGGATACTCACAAGGTCTTTGTATCCACCCTACCGTGATCAAATCATTCCAGAAGCTCGACTCGGCTACCTCATGAGCTGGCACGGGTGTAGACGTCCCAGACTCGACGTTTGCTAGCAATCTGAACCCGGGCGTAGCGTTTAGTGAGCTGATTTGAAATATTATACAAAATATAACCAACCTTTTGGGAGCCAATGCACCCACAAGATGGTGTTTTGGGTCATGCCTGAATAGCGGGTTCGACGATTACCTCTAAAGGGACGCGGAGGAAGGGCAAAACTCACTCTATTTCATCTAAGGCTATCTTCAACGAACTCGAGCGTGCTCTTGAATGATCTGCGCGTTTGCTCATTCGTTTCTGAAACTAATGGCGGTTGTGGTGCAAACTAGAAGAAACGACGTGTAACTTTTTTTCAAAATGGCGCGACAAGCGAGCACGGCGACTGATTGGGAAGGAACACATGCGGCACATTAAAATCGACCCGGACTCCTGCGGCCATCCCGGGAAATTATAGGATCTCTTCCACGCATTTAGCCATATACAAATGTCAGGCGCATTCCACTTATTTCGTCGGAGTTTGAATGTCTGCTTTTTCCATCCGCCCTACACTTTTCAGAAGATTAATCAGGAAATTTGGTCAAAATGATGCAAAACGACAGCTACAGTGGTTAAAAAAGGAATGGTTATTACTGGAAAAACAGCAGCGACCGAGTTTGGCGGGCCAGATTGGCAGACTGTTACGGGACGAACCACTGGCATATGTTATTGGTATGATAGTATCTTTACAAGGGTGTGACTATATACTGATAGTTCCTTCAGGAAACCAGCCATTCGGTCCTCTAAACCTGCGAGTTACTCCCCCAGTGTTGATTCCAAGGCCAGAGACGGAAGAGTGGACGTATGAGCTACTCGACAGACTGTCAAAAACGAAATCCGAGACGAAGGAGTGGAAAATACTTGACATGTGCACAGGCAGTGGTTGCATCCCACTTCTCCTTTGCAACGAATGGCCAAGTCACCTGGGGGAAGAGGTATCGGCCTATGGGATAGATATCGGAGACGAAGCTATCTCACTTGCTCAAGAAAACTCTCGACGGGTCTTGAAAGACTCTATAGCCTCGCCCTCCTTCAAGCCAATGAAATTTGACGTATTTAGTAAAGGCTTTGCTCAATGGATTTCGGATACGGGGCCCTTCGATGTGGTCACTTCGAACCCACCTTACATTCCTGAAAAGGACTGGGATAGCCTACCTGCCGCAGTCAAATACGAAGATCGGCGTGCACTGGAAGGTGGAAAAGATGGACTAATATTCTATCGCCAGATTGCAGAGCTTTTAACAAAGACTCCCCTGCTTCGACTAGGTGGTTGGCTTGCTGTCGAATTCGGTATTCACCAAGCTGAGGACGTTCGGGCTATTCTCGAAGGGAGTGGAGTCCTTGACCAGGTAGATATATGGACAGACTGCTTTGGTGTTCAGAGAGTTGCCTTTTGTCGTAAACGGATAGCATAATCTGTACCCATCTTTTCTTAAAACAGCGTTCAATTCAAACACATTTCAGACTGCCGGTAACAAA
>KN824278.1:296537-366803 GCA_000827415.1 Serendipita vermifera MAFF 305830 | reverse complement strand
TACCGGCATACTTGCGAGGCCACGACCGTGTTTTGGACGAAGAAAAAGATCGAGATCAAGAGCTCCATGGGCAGTCGAGATATGATCGGGGTTTGCGCGTTTTGCCTTTGGGCACAGGCTGCCTTGTAGTGCGCCACGGACCGCTCGGCGAGGAGATAGGCCCGTTCTACCCTATCGCGTTCGGACTGCAACTCGGACACGCAGTTTTCAAGAGCTCTAAGAACCGAGGCTGGATCGGATGGATGTACATGGGGTATGCCGTGAGGAACGAGGCCGGTTGGCTGGCCATTGTATTGATGTTGTTGTGGCACTTGTGCATACGTCTGCACAACACCCAAGTAAGTCAAAAACGGTTATCTCATTGAATTAAAAAACATGTACTGACGGCGCTAAAGAGTCCATCTTGCTGCCAGTCGCTGCCAATAGGATCGCTGTCTCGGGTACTCATGTTTTCAGGAGGTGTGGGTTGGCTGGGCTGGTCACGCAACGACAAAAAAACAAACGAAATTATAGGCGACAACCAAACGATGAGATAACCCAAGGTGCGAACGTTTTGGAAGAGCTGGTTATGCACTTACGCCAGCGAACGAAAGAGGGGGAGTAAAAAAGCACAGAGGGAGCACGGCTTGAGGGTTAGGACGGTCGGGAATTTATGGACCGATAGATTGAGGCCTTGCAGCTCCCAGGAGGCACGGTAAGGTGGGCTAAACGGATCTTTCCCTGGGCGGCTGAATCCTCGCTCGGTGGCCGGTGTTTCCATTGGGAATTCTCTTTTTTAACAAGACCAACGAGGAGTAGGACCTGCAGCTTGACCTCGCAGTGATAGGCAATCTCTGGCGTCATCTTCAGGGCCTAGCCAGGGTTCTCTTTACGGGTCAAGGGGATCGAAATGAGGTCCTTGGAACTCGTTGTACTCGTGATGACGGAAGGTAAACTCTTCCTGGGTCATTACCGCTGCTGCCTCGCGGTGAATGCGAGGTCGAGTACGAACAGCGAGAGCAGCGTGTGTGCCCTCATTCAATGCCCGAGCCGCCTTCGATCCTTCGGAGGCAGCGGCCACTCGACCCACCCCAGGATTAAGTAAGCCAATTCAGTACCACTAGTCGTGTGTATCTATCATCGGTCCCGACATCCTTTTCTCCTATCTAATCATTTTGCAAAAATATCAGTATTCGACTTAGGCGATGGACTGCTACCATTGGCCCCTCATTGCCGATGTTGATTGATCAGCACTTGGCGCTCAATGGCGTGCGTTATTGCGTGCTCTCTCGAAGCCTCATCCTATAAGATCCAGCGATCTTAAACTTCTGATGTCGTCAAAAACTTAGGAATCTACCTTTCCACTCATCATCATGCCTTCTCTCCGCCTTGGATCTATCGCCCCCGACTTTGAAGCCCAGACTACGGCTGGAAATATCAAGTTCCACGATTGGATTGGAGACTCGTGGGCTATTCTATTCTCCCATCCTGCAGACTTTACGCCTGTCTGCACTACCGAATTGGGCGAGGTGGCGAGACGTGCTCCTGAATTCGCCGCTAGAGGCGTAAAACTTATCGGTCTCTCCGCCAATGGACTCGAATCACATGAGAAATGGATCAAAGATATCGAGTCCTACGGTGCTGCTGAGGTCGGACCTACGAACGTGCAATTCCCCATCATTGCCGATGCCGATCGCAAGGTATCTGCACTCTACGACATGCTTGATGCCGTGGACGCCACAAACGTGGATGCCAAAGGAATTCCATTCACCGTCCGCACCGTCTTCGTCATCGACCCCAAAAAGGTCATCCGTCTCACTATCTCTTACCCCGCACAAACTGGACGCAATTTTGATGAGGTTCTTCGTGTTATTGATTCGTTGCAATTGGGAGATAAGCACAAGGTTTGCCCTCTTACCTCATCTCGATGTGCAACCTCATCTGACCTAATTACTACCCTCCAGGTCGTCACTCCCGTAAACTGGAAGAAGGGTGATGACGTGATTGTTCACGCCTCTCTCAACGATAACCAGGCCAAGGAGCTCTTCCCCGAGCATAAGGCACCCCTGGTTAGTCCTCACTGCCTTTAGTTCATTAACGAACGACCAACTGATCCTTCGTTCTAGTCCTATCTCCGTATCACCAAGTCTCCTTTCTAAAAGACACTTTCGATTCAGAGGTCACACCTCAACCTTGGTTTAATGTCGCCAGTGGCCTTCATGACGATCCGGACCGAACTGGGTTCATTTCCTCTGCCCTTGGTGGATCACATGTACGATAGCTCTGATTATGCAAACTAAAAGAATAAACGAAGTTCATATCTCTGGAGCCGTCTCTTCGTCAGCGCGTGAGATGCCTGAGTTGAGATAACTCTGTCCACGCCGGGTTGTTCAATTCAAGCAAGTGGATACAATAGACGTCCATTCTCCTCTCAACATTTTTACATCGCCAAATAGTCCTTCACTTCTTCCTCAGTCAGCCGTCTGAACGTTGGCTTTGGTCTCATTGTCCCTGCATTCTCCACTGCCATGCCTGCCGCGATCTCTTCCTCACTCGGCACGGTAATGACTCCCAACTCGATAGTCTTTTCCGTCATTTGGCCTTCGAAGCCTTCTTTGAGAGTGAGAAGCGCAGTATGAATGGCGTCTTCGAGAGAGATATCGTCGTTGTATCGCTTTTCCAAGAACGTTTTGGCATTGATCATGTTCTTGCCTATCGCTGATGCCTTCCATGCCCAGAAAGAGCCCGAGGGATCGACTTGGTAGAGTGTTGGCCCACGGTTGAGATCCCAACCAGCGACCAAAAGCGATACTCCATATGGACGTACTCCACTGTTCCAAATGTCAGAAAGATCGAGATTGAGATGCTCAAAAGGCTACAAACCCCGATTGCGTCGCCTGTTGCATCACGGTGGCTAATTCTTGAACGAGTATACGCGTTGGCGGGTACTCTCCATAGATTTTCCAGTACCCTTGAGCACTCTTGCGGGCTTTAGATACTAGTACCTAGAAGAATATGTAACCCAATCGTTAGTCATTCGACATGCCAACTTTAATGGTACGCGTACGCGATAATCTGGGCCCATTCCTGAGTAAACAATGCCGATATTTGGGCATATCATGCACACTTTTTCGATCATTGAAGTGTCCATCAGCAGGGACGAAGATTTCTTTTCAGTGGCAATCACAATTCCGTTCGTCGCTACATGAAATGACGATCGTCGGACGTATTAATTTATGAAAGAGTTCATTTTGTTCCAATAAGTAAAACATTACCCTTGATTCCTAGACTGGTGGTCCCTTGCGCGACGCGAGCAAGAGCATGCTCGATTTGAACCAGCTTTCCGCTGGGTGAGAATACGGTGAGTGAATAACTGTATGCACCTCCATCTGCTGTGGCCATCTTGTTTAGATTTGCTTGTTAAAGTCGCCTTGGGGGATGGTAAAGGATCGAAGACACGCGTACCACCATACCACCCTTAATGAATAGAACGGAGCCGCATCACCGTTGTTTGGTGAAAATATGGCAGCATACATGGAATTTTTACTAGATTCCACTATCTTACTTCATTTGGTGATTGCGTATGATCAAAGGTCTCTCGTTAGATTCGTAAATGACAAGAACAAAACTACAATGCAATGCAGAACAAACCATGAGATCATTGCGTAAGGTTCGTGACGTTCCATTGATAGGAATAACAGTATCAAGGAGATAAAGACTGGAATAAGGTGTGATAAGTATGTCAAAACCATCCGGATCGGTAGAGTCTATCCTCCTCCTTGATATTTCGCGATCAAGCCCTTGATTCTGGCCTGACCAAATGAGACTACTTGAGCAGACAGTCCGGGCGCAGATGCCGATGGTGTCAATTCCGTTCGATCCACTTTATTGCCAACCATGTCAAGCGTTGGGAGGACGTTCTTCACGGCAGGAACACGTGTAGGGGACATGGGCTTGACAGGTTGTGGGCGGGCAAGGGATTCGGTGGATGACAAAGTGGGTGATGCGATGGAAGAAGAGAGTTTAGCTGGTACTGATACACCTTTGGCGAGATTGGCAGGGGCAGACCGCGCTGGAGAAAGGGCGGCACCAAACCAGGGATACATCCGAGCAGGCGCTGGAGGAGAAGCATCCTGGGATGGTTTCTTTACCTGCTCCTCTTGAGGCTTGACGGGCTTTGGCTTTGCAGCAGATGGAGGCGGCAGTTTAATCTTCTCCTGTCCGAGTCGAGCCATCACGGGAAGAGGAACCGCGTCCCGTGGGATCTTAGGAGATACAGGGGGAGGAGGGGATCCCGTCCCATCCTGGTTGGCCTTCTCTGCCCAAATCGCTGCAACAGAAGTAACCTTTCCGCCTCTTCCACCTCGGGCAGAACGTACATCATAGTTTGCAGCTTTGACTTGTTGCGCCACTCCAGGCTTATACCGCTCGAGTATGACAGGCTGCGCAGATGAGAGTTCAGCAACGCGTGGCAGAACTTTCGCTGGTGGGCGGGTCATTGGCAAAAACCCGGAAGACGTTCGACCGGGTAACTGGATCTTGGATGGGTCGACTTTAACTTCTTTTTCGGGTATCGCCTCATTGGGCATAGATGGCGTTTGAGCCGTTACAGGCGTCGCAGGAGTGGTTTCCTCGGCCGGTATCTCTGGCACATGATTCTCAGTGGAGTGCTCTATGATGCGGGTCTCACTAAGTGGCGGTGGATCTGCTTCCTGTGCACTTCCTAACCATCCAGCAACCCTCGCTTTGGCCGCTCTTCTCAGCCGTAAGGCTTCCTCTTCTTGTGGAGTGAGGCCGCTTTGGCCTTTACCGTCACCAGAGGGCCGTGTAGGAGTCTCGACATCGAAGGTTTTGCGTCGCTTGCGGTTCAGGAGAACGTGTATCGCGGCTTCCTTGTCTTCACTAGGAGTCACGGTAGCACCTACACTCCCTTCGACGGGCTTTACGTGAGGTTCCACACCTAGTTTGCGCTTCTCCTCTACTTTCGCTTTAACGGCGGCTGTAGTTGCGTCCTCCAGTACCTGTAACTGCTGTATGACCGCTGCGGATGGCTTTCGGGTTCCTACTTCCTTTAAAAGCCTACGCTCAAGCGCGTCGAGACCAGCCGGAGGTGGCTTTGGTTTCGCATTCGTCGTGGGCGATGATTCCTCGTTCGTCTGAACATCGTCCGCCGTTTTCTCTCGTGTTGAACCTTCCGGAAGAGAGTGGCGAGCACGTTTTGGAGCGAGGTTGTTCATTACGACGACTGCTTTTGGGGCAGCCGATTGCTCTTCGAGTACCAGCTTATCAGCGGCTTGAGCCCGCTGATTGAACATGTCAAGAAGAGGAGAGGAGGTAGGGACGTGTGCTTTAGGCTTTATCGACGGCGGTGGAGGGAGAGGAAGCGTTTTCTCAAGTACTTCGTTCAATTCCTTGGCGTCGAGCTCCACCCCTGAAGCTTCTAGTACTGGCGGGCGAGGGTTTTCTGGAGCATCATTTTGGACCTTGATTTCTTGAGACTTCCTCTGCTCGGCTTCCTCTACCATTTTTTCTAACGCTGCGACCCGTCCACTTTGACCGGCGCCTGCCAAAGCCTCTCCTGTAAAAGAAGCCTTGGGGGATAACATGGGTCTAGGAGAATGAAGCTTGGGGGCCGGAGGTAAGAGCTCAGGTGTCCTTGGTCTGGAGGTGGAAGGTTGGTCCCAAACTACTGAAGGTGGTGGGAGAGGTAGAGGAAGCCCTGTCATCCTATATCGATGTGATGTTGGTGATGCAGATCGATTCCGTGAGGATTGTTTGAGATGTAAGGATATCCTTGAAGCTCTTTCCCCCTTTCCCTCTTCTGTTTGCCCGGGGACGGCAACTGCCGGTTCAGGACTTCCTACAGAGGCTGGTGCGGCTGGTGCTGGCGGTAGAGCAGGCATAGTCAAAGGACTCGGATCTGCGAATGAATGAGGGGCCACTATCGTGGCACTCGTTGGCCGAGGAAGATAATCCGTCGTTTGTTGAGGGGCCAAAGGATAATAATACATTTGATCGGCCGCTGGAATAAGCGCGTACGGCTGGATGTGAGGAGCATAATGAACGGGTGCCCCTGCGTAGCCATAAAACGGTATCGGTGACGCTTGCGGCACATAAGGACCCCCATGTGGAGGAGTGGGGGTATGCTGATAATGTAATGGGGGCGTCGAGTGTGAGGCAGGTGATGGAGGGCCAGAAGATGAGGGTGGTAGAGCATAGAATGGTCTAGGTGGATCCAATGCCGGCGGAATATACTCCAAGGCGTGCAAGGGAACGGGGTTTGAATAGGGATCAAACTGCGGTTCAGGTGCGGGTACGGGTGCGGCTAAAGGATGCAATATCGTGAGGGGAAGTTCGATCTTGATGTCTTTGCTGCAAAAAGGTGAGTCCATCGTATGGAAATTAGCCTCAGCTCACGCACTTGCCAAGCCCCATAGCAATTGCGATATTGATGGTGGTGTCTATGTGGAAAAGGGCCTCTACATGTTTGTGGTCACCATCGTCTGTTCTCTCCCTAGGGCCGCCCTTGACTCCTCGAGCATTACGTGGTACGTCAAAAACCAGATTGGCGACTCCTTCAACGCCTGGTGCGATCGTATATTCGCTTCCTCGGAAAGGTACAGTGACAACCGTGTCTGTAAGTTGGAATGGGTTTTTTGATGTGCCCACGTTTGGTAAGTGGAGTGTTCTCAGCAGAGTTAAGGTGAGCCCGGTAGTCTATCAACAGTAAGCAAGCGAATGATTCCTCAACAAGAGTAATATACCTTCTTCTGAGAGTGATTCTTCACTTGAAGCTCCACGCATGTCGAGCGACCTCCCACGCCAATGCCACCAACCACCTGCGCTTGAACGACCATCTTTCCCCCTTCTGCAACTAGAGTAGATGGTTCACGGGGTACTCTTGATTCTAGTAAGCATTCTGTGACCAAGACCTCCTTGTTGTAACGGACAAGGGTCCTTTCTCCTTTCCAAAAGACAGCAACTGTGGCCTTGATCTCGTAGAAGATTCTGGCCAGTCCATTACCAAAATTGACGGAATTTGGAGACGAAACAGGAAGTGGGAAATTAAAAAAGAAGGTGGTGCAGCCTTTCCTTGCCTGATGATACTGCGGCGGCAAGGGGGGAGCTCCGGGCTGAGGATGAGCATAGACTGAGTTCGAAGGAGGGAGGCCAGGTCCCTGAAATAGTCGCTTATCAGACATGAAAACGGACGTGGCCGAATGATCTCTGGAAATTAATTCTGGTTTCATATTATGTCAGTGCCTTGGATGAGCCAGTGGCATTACGCCAGAAGTCACCTTGGGTGGCAATGAGCTCGACCATCATCGTGTTGATTCCGAGACCTTTATCGGCTCTACAATCAAGTTCCATTTTCCCGGAAATTTCACCCCCAGCGACGAAGACGGGAGCGCTAAGGCTCGTCGTAACTCGCACTTTGGAATGCGTCTGGGTCGCATTCATGGGCTCCATTTCCCAGAATATATAATTGTCCGCAAGAGCGGCCTCGGCGTTGCTTGTGACGTGCCGTTAGTGAATGATGTTGAGAGGTCCAAGTCAGCTTTGTCCTCTTTTGGAAGCAGCGACCACCCTTGGCAAATGGACGCGGCGTCGGAATCACCGCAAGCGATAATTAAATCGGATGTAAATGCACCAGAAGAAGATAAATCAGACTCGGGAGATGACGAGCAAATGCTGGATTGGTCAAAAATAGGGTACGAACCCGACTGAAATGCAAGGCGCCTCAACTCATTTCCTACAGTCCCAAGGCATCGAAAGGAGTACAAAAGGCTCTTCCAAAGCGTGGTGAAAAGGCATTCGAGCCTATAGCCGTCGGTCCTTCAGCATACCAAAAGTTTACTCTTGACCGTGCTCGCGAGGCGATGTCCGAGGCGTTATCTACCCCTCGTGAAATTCAGACGTACGTACATAAGAGACTATATCTTTTAGGGTCTCTAAAATGCGCCATAGAAAACGTTTGAGTCAAGCGATATGGATGCCACAATACTCCCTCGCTAGAGTGACCGACGCTCGCGGCACAGTCTTTGACACTGTAGGTTTTACCATAAAACGAAATGACCACAAACACAAGCGGCTCGAGCTTCTTCCCGAAGAAGTCCTTTATATGGTCGAGCGAGGTTCGATGCTTTGCTGGAGGGAGTCATCAAACGTGCTGCCAAATATAAAGGAAGACGTCAATGATCCGGTGCAATTAGTCGGAGATCCCATGAGTGCACAACAGTGCTTTGCTGAAATGCTAGGAGTCGGAGGAATTACTCTGGAACATTATCAGGTGAAATTCTACAATGTACCGCGCATGGCAGGACTCTGACAACCACAAGGTCTACGCATACTTGAAACGCTTTGGATACACCGTGCGGCGTGCTCAAAGTCTGCCTGGATATCATGAATATGCCGTCTATCGGCATGCCTTGCCTGCTGTATCTTTCCTGAGCACCATCAGGGCTAGATTAACCAGGCTGTGGAATTCGATGAACTCCATTTTCCAAATAAATTGGTGGTCTCGCTTTCATCCAGGAATTGCCTCATATTTCCAACGGACTGTACATTATCGTATGTTCTAAACTCGTCTTTTGCTCGCTACTTGCTAACCTATCGCACAGCTTCTTTATTCAAATCATTTCGCGTCATACCCTCCTTTACCCCCTCGCGAGTTGTTCCCTTGGAGCCATCCTCAAACTATAACGTTTTCTTCCACGTCTGGAAGCCCGATAGTCCCTGGAATCGTTTAACCCCACCACGTCCCGATTTTGATATCGTAGTCATCAAGTAAGTGGTCGTTACATCCACATGTTTCTTTGCCTCACCAAATGGTAGCGCTCGCACAACTCCTGTCCCTACCATCGACGAGCTCACCATGCTTTTCGGTACCTTGCCGAACTCTTCGTATCAACCAACGCAGAAGGTTCCAGTCAAAAAGCTACAAACCCCATCTGGTCTCTTGGCCCGTTATCTGGCCTGGATTCGTGGCCTGCTACAGTCCCAAAGTACCGCCAAGGGGAATGCATTTGCCCATCTCAAAGCAGGAAAGAAATCTGTTATTTTCGCCGTGGTAGATGCTGGCACCACGAGTCTATATCGTTTCAACGAAGGATGTTTCGACGAATGGCCAATGATATAACAACTGCTTCATCGTATCGAAAATAGACACGAGACTACGATCGGGTGACCTCATCATTCTCAGACACTTTCCATAAATCCACAGCGGCTTCCCCGCCTACCACTAGCAAGCCTTGTACCCAATCCAAGGCTAGAATCTTCTTTCCGTCCTTGCCCTTTTTCGAAGCCACTTCGAATACATTGACGGGCGACTTCATAGACCGCAGATCCCACATGCGGACAAAGCCGTCATATGCGCCACTTGCGACCTTGTGTGAAGATGTTGGATGGGCACAGAGAGTGGAAGGGAACGACGGGTGTGGGAGTACTGGTGGAGGACCCGATTGTGTAGCTTGACGGAGATCGTATAGTGATACTACGCGATCTGAAGAAGAGGCGAGGAGGGTTGTTTCGTCGCTCAGGATAGCCAGGTCTGTCATTGGTCTATTGTTGGCAGTCTGATTTGCCTGAATCAACACGCGATCACTGTCTCAGAATGAGTCGTCTCACAATTGTATCAGTGCAGACTCCCAGTTCGGTATCCCACATTCGTATCGTCGAGTCCATGCTACATGAGTAGGCCGTCTTCCCTGACTTTTGAAAGATGCCTCGAGTGATTTTACCGGTGTGACTTTTCAACACATGTAATGGTGCCTACAGACAAGTTATAGACAACCGTTAAGTTTGTCATTGGGTTCATACCTTTTTCTTCGGTTGGGGAACGGAGGAGTCCACACGTCGCTTTTTCTTTCGTGGTACTGCTTGATCTTCGTCTAGTACCTCATCCTCCTGTGGTATTTCTGTGGAGAACAAGCCTAACAGGCCATCCCAGCCTGCTGTCAGAATATGCGAACCTGACGCATTCACTGCGACTGATGATAATGGGGATGTATGCAACAAGAGGGATGCAGTACTAAGAAGAGGCTGAGGAGATCCTTGTGACTCCAGATTAGGTACCGGCGTTATACGAGCGGTGCCATCATGCGAGCCAGAGATCACGGCCCGAGACGTGAGAGAATCTGGAGAGGCCCAGCACACTGATGTTACCGGCCCAGTATGCCCAGAAATGGAGTGGAGAAGATTTTGAGAAAGGTCGTATATACGAACAACAGAATCGTAGGAGCCTGTCAATATATGTCTAGTCGATGTCAGAGCATGTGCATAAAAGAGTTGCTGTCTTACTTGCCCTTTTGCTTGACAAGAAACAGAGCCTATCCATTCCTCTCCTTCAATAGATCCTAGCCGTTTAGGTGGCATCAAACTTTCAAAGTACTCGATTTCCAAAGTCTCCTCTTCTTTGACTCCATTTAAGGCACACCATTCGGCTATAGTTCCTCTTAAAATCTGACCCCGGACGAGAAAGTCGAAGGGAGTCGGCTGTGGCAATGCCAAAGTTTTATTGATGAGCTGCGAGAGCTGAAACCGAGCCCAACCAGCTGGAATCAAGTATTTTGAGGGAGGAAGAACATGCTGGGTTGTTGTCGTGAAGACGACTGGATGTGAAAGTTCCGAGCTGGCCATGGCTAGGTCGAAGCAAGGTTTTTCTTTAGACCTCATCACCATTGTGGCTGCTACAAATACGGACGCCGGAATGGCTAAAAATGCCTCAAATGACTATGAAGGTGACTCGGAAAGTGATTTAGAACCGTACTCGCAAGAGTATTTGGATGGTTTACTGGAAAAAGCGGCGTCGGTTCTTGAAACCAAGACAAACGGCCAACGAACAGAGGAAGAGGTGATATTGTTACAACAAGATGATGCTGATTCGTAAGTAAATGTCATTTGTGTGGTTTACGGACTTAACGGCACCCCCCAGGAAACCTTTACCGTCACTAGACGCGAAACGACTATTGCCAAAACCGTATTTCTCACAACCGGAGGATAGAAATTCTATCCCTCTGCTTTCACAAGATTCAGTGATCGAATCTGTTGCGACTTCATCGACCCCATCCTTACCACCTCCACCAATGCTCGACAAGCAAGGACATCCTTTAACAAAGAGACAAATAAACGAGGTTTGTCCTGAGACCTGTGCATTACATTCTTTCAATTCAGACATTTGTCCAGCTTAAGAAGAAGCAAGCCAAACCTGGGTATTTCGAGCTACCAACACCAGACGAAGCAGAACTCCTTAAAATACAACGAGAAGCCGAAGCTGTTCGATTACGAAATGCTGTGGATCCTAAAAAATTCTATCGCAAGGAGGCGGCGATTAATGTCAAGAAAATGTCCAAGCAGATTGCGGTATGCAAATTATTTTATAAAGGAGGGATTGCGCTGACTTTCTGCAACAAAAGATTGGCACTATATTACCGACTACAACGCCATTTGGAACGGCTAGTACAGACAATCTCACTCGCGCCGAGCGTAAGCGAACCATCGTCGAGGAACTCGTGGAAGACTCTGAAGCGAGGAGATATGCAAAGAGAAAGTTCGAGGAGCTACAGAGTGTTCACGGGGAACGGGGACGCGATACCTGGAACCGCAAAAAGATCGCAAGAAAGCCGAAGTGGTGATTGCATCAGCACACTTATCTCCCCGTCTGCGGGGGTATTTATCCTAGATGAAAAGCATATATATGTAACTTGTACAATAATCCAGGACAGTGGACGACTACTGGTGGACAGAGATCACGAAACAAGAAGCATACAAAGAAAGCTACAGTGCGCTGACCATTGCAAGAAACCATTAGAATACGCTCTCACTCTTCTCTAAAACCGTCACTAGCATGTTAACAACGCCTCCTACTTTGGGGCCAAGGATACTGGATCGCTTTTTTACTTGGGTATTTGTTGTTGAGAAGCCACTCTCGAGCCCTGCTGCCGCGTGGGCTGCGCGGCGCCTTTCCCGCTCAGCATCTTCAGCCTCAATCGCCCGATCGATAGCATTTGGTAAACTGAGTGCTACTCTAGTAAACCTAAGAGACAGCCGTAGACGGGCACTAATCGCGAGGTATGGCAATTGCCTAAACGAGGAGGTGAGCAGGCACTCAGGTAAAGTTTTACCACATACCTGAGCGAGTACTGGATATCATACAGCCTGAGGAGTTCAATACGCATTACACGGACATATGTTCGTGTTCCTTGGGACTGCATCAGATTATCATCGACAGAATATAGAAGACGCACCCAAGACGATTTCTCGGAGTTTCCTGAATGCATTGAGAACCGAATCGATGGTTTCTTCCTCCATATTAAGGGCCGGGTTGACTTCTTTGATTGTCCCTAATAGAATATCTGTCAGTTATGGCTGAGACACACCTGAGAAGTTATCACGCACGCAATACTATTCGTATAATCTCAAAGTCCCCAGACATAAAGTCTGCGAACAGAGTTTGTAGAACCCCATCAAACGTGTCTTCTGCAGAGCGTTGGCTCGCAAAAATGTCGGCGTGATAGGGATTGGCGTCGTATGCTTTCCGAGTTGACGGTTGGCTCAAAATATTATAGGCGAGCGAGATCTAGTTTCATGTGTTATTGCACGCCGTCTAAGGGCGCCGTGGTACCGACCTTTTGGAAGGCAAGGGTACTCCGCTCGTTTTCAGGAAACTTGCTATAGATAGAGTAAGATTTGATGTGAATATAAACGTTTTTTTATGACTTACTCTGGGTGGCACCTCCGACTTCGCTGTAGATATGCGCGTCGAAGAGCTGAAGGATCGTCTGCAATCCGTGGCGTAACCCCTAAGATGTCGTAGAAGTCGTCTTTTGATAACACGTCATATATTGTTTCGTACTTCGGATCATCTCGTTCCTCCGTGTACTGATTTCCTGTGCCATCCGGGTCGGAGAACGCCGCTGGGTCCGGTATACACTGTGAATGTTCGACCAAGTCTGTACAAGTGACTGTATGTGCACTTGTGAAATGGCTTGTGGCTGGTTGCCAATATAATCAGACGGTGTCGGGTTGCTATGAAAGAGATCGCAAAGTATCTTGCGACTTACCAGACCCAACTGTTGCTAGAACATAACGTAGCATGGGATGGAGGGGGACTAAGCTCCCCGCTCGACTCGCAGGCTTTGAGGGCTTTAGCTGGAGGTGGTGCAAACAGAGCGGCGTTTTTGACCAAATTTCACATGCAATTCTCTCTGATTATACCTCTTCGCTCTGGTATACAAGAAATTTGAAATCTGTTACGGGAAATGGCTTCATATCTACTGGACACTATCTCTGCTGGCGCAACGCCTCGAGGACTCTTCACGCTTTGTCTATAAGAGTCCGCACCGGCGCTCTAAAGTCCGTTCGGAAGCAAATCCAAGATAAAAATAGCCCGCCCTACTCAAAAAATTGATTGCGTGGGCAAAAGAAGACTGCTTAAAATTGGGAATGCAATGAGAATGGACAAGCGATAACTCTCACTGCGCGCCCACACTCACACACTGGGAGTTGGCAACCGATACTTGTCCCTGTGGACTCCAAACTTGTATGAGGAGAGCAACTGGAAACATATTAACGTTGTAAACTATGCTTTTGTCCTGGTACATGCGATTACGGACCCTGGCACGCTTGGAGGACGTGCATTTGAAAGGCTATCTACGAAGAAGCAGTGGATACTTCGGACTAAAATCGTTATCTGTACAGATAGGCGCTACTTCACTGGCGATTTCGATCAAACTCGTCCTCCATACGATTGTCACCTCGACCCCTCTTTTTTCCGGTTCTCCCGATACGCAAGGGCGTCCGAAGCACGCTTAATACCAAAATTTTGAGCCCCAATCCATTTATCTCTTTACCTCGACAGATTCTACACGGCAAGGGCTGCACCCGCGTCTTCCTGCTGTGAGAACAGCCCGACCACGCGCTTTTGCCCACCTCTGCTTAAGGAAAACACCCGAGAACCTGGGAGATAGAAGCTCATGGAGCGCCTCATATCCCGGACGCTTCTTTAGTGGAGGCTATAAACAGACCGCCTGTCAATATTGTCGCACATCTTTTCCCCTCCCCCTTCCCTCGCCCTGTTACTATCGTTTTGAGCTTGTAGGATGTCGGAAAAGAAAGAGGCTGTAATGGACCTGCAAACGGTGAAGGAATCCTCGCAGTTGTCACTCCAATCCACCAAGGAGGACGGTCACTCGAAGGGACCCATCTTTGACGAAAAAAGGACAAAGAACCTTGTGCGAAAGATGGATCGAAATATTGTACCGTTCCTCTCGCTCCTCTACCTACTTTCATTTTTGGTGGGTGGCTACCAGGAATTGTTGACAATGTCTGACTAGTTGGCTGGCAATATAGGATCGCACAAATATTGGTTAGTTTCAATCACATCTAAATGAGCAATATCTTACCTGAATAAAATAGGAAATGCTCGTTTAGTCGTACGTATGCTTCTAATCATGGTGGCACGCCAATTGACCTCCCGAAGAATCTCGAAGATAGCTTAGGGATGACAGGTATGAGTAGCCCGTTTCTACTGCTTCAGCGCGCTGACATCGAGTAGGGCTGGACTACAATGTTGCACTCGCAATCTTTTTCCCATTCTATGTCGGTAGGTGCCTTCTTTTTCAGACCGTGTACCAGAGTGCTAACCAGGAGCGCAGCGGCGGAGGTACCTAGTAATGTCATGCTCAAGCGTACATCGGCGAGCTTTTGGTTTTCTTTCATCATGGTGTTTTGGGCAATATCGACTACGTTGATGGGACTCGTAAAGACCTATCCACAACTGTTGGCCGTGCGCGCAGTCCTCGGCCTTTGGGAGGGAGGATTGTAAGCGAAATATGAGAACTACAATCCCAATACTTACCTTTATTACTTAGGTTTCCTGGTATCAATTTCTACATCACCACATGGTACCGCCGTCATGAATGCGGACTCCGCATGTAAGTGAAGGCGCTCTTTCCAACAACGGCAAATTTCTGACAATAAAATCAGGGCAATCTTCTTCTCAGCGGCAACCGCCGCTGGAGCATTTGGCGGACTCATCGCTCGAGGTGTGAGTGAAATGAAAGGCATTGGCGGCTTACAGGGATGGAGCTGGATTTTCGTACGCTGCAGTGTTTTTGGCACTAGGTAACCTCTAACGAATCAACTAGATTCTTGAAGGAATTGTCACGTTTATCGTGGCTATCTGGGCATATTTCCAGGTTCACGACAAACCAGAGACTGCAAAATTCCTAACCGAGGAGGAGCGCTCGGAGGTCCGTCGTCGCCTTGTAGAAGACAGACACAACCTTGCCGACGAATGGGATATGAAATATGTCTGGCAAGCGTTAAAGGACTGGAAGATCTGGGTTCATATGTTGATCACCTTCGGTGCGTCGTTGTACAGCTAACCGGGAACTAAGCACTCACCGTGATGATAGGCATGTTCATTTGTCTATATTCCATCAGCCTTTTCCTCCCAACTATCATCAAGAATATGGGATATAAGAACAACGACGCTCAATTGATGACCGTGCCGCCTTACGTCGTCGGCTGCATCTTTACCATCAGTGGTATGTCGACTTCCTGGGGCGTTAACAAATTCTGAAGATTATTTTCTCTTACTCAGGCGGATTCCTCGCTGATCGCTACAAGCAACGCGGCGTGTTCATGATTGGGTACTGCATCATGGCGATGACCGGCTTTTCCATGCTGTTAGCAACTGAGAGCGTCGGTGTACAATATGCGGGTACATTTTTGGCCACTAGTGGGGTAACTACGATTTGTTTGAGCAAGAAATTTGGGGCAGGGAGTTAACAGCAGCCCAGATATACGCCAACATCCCTGGTGGGGTGGCATGGAACGGAAATAACATTGGAGGGTCCACTAAAAGGTCAGTATATTTTGTTTTGAGGGGGGATAAGTTCGTCTGATTTCTGTGGATAAAGGGCAATTGGGCTTGGGCTGCACGCGTCAGCTGGCAACCTTGGTGGGATTGTTTCATCCTTCCTCTTCCTGGTAAGAAAGAAATTCCAACGAAGGCTGTAACTGAGAGGTTGCTAATATCGTGGTGTGTCATTTAGAGTAGCCAATCTCCGCGGTACCTTCAAGGCTTTGGAACCCTGCTCGCCGTCTCGGGTATGTCTTGCATTCTTAGCATCATTATGACAATATACTTGCGCCGAGAGAACACGAGAAGAGACCGGGAAGGGGCAGAGAAGGGACTTCCGACGCCAGAGAACTACACGGAGGAAATGAGGGAGGCTGAGCGGGAAAAAGGAGACGACGCTTCCTTCTTCCGATATGTGATCTAAACGTCGACTGGGCTAACACTCGTGGGACCCTGGCGCAATATAGATTAGCGTACTCTAATGGTTGGTTCATTGGCGAATGACATGTGTAACCAAAGCCTTAATACATAGATGTCTCACATAAGGCTTATTTGAGGAATGAAAGCATGCTCTGGGTAAGATTGGGCTCGGTCGCCTGGGAAGGGCTCGAAGCGTGTACACAAGTTCACCGTCGCCATCTATGCAAAAAAGGCTAGATTAATATGCACGTTTGATCCTACCCCCGGAGAAGCGGAGATCGCCATAGAAGGCGTTCATATGACATTATTTGGTAATTCGACAAGAGTCTTCTCGACCTGTGACAATTATTTACAGTGTCATTAGTGTGAGAAGACACCGCTGGCGTCTATTTAGCAGGGCTCAATTGCAGACCCACGGCGGAATGTCCACAATTCGTGGGTTCTTAGCCCCGAATAACCCAGCTCCGATGTCTGGGCTACCTGGCTACAGTAGCTACCTAAACGCGCGGTTATCAATGTCATACTGGAACAAAAAGCCTAATTTTGCGCCCACTGACGCCTCACATATCGTGCTAGTTTGTGGCGCGCGGGGGGACATGGCCGTTGGAGCTACCACAAAAAAAAGCGCCGATAAATGATGGACACACTCGTTATTTTTAGAACATAACAGAGATAATAAAAATGCCAAGCCATTTGCTGTCTGCCAGCGTTCAGGGTTTCGATGTGGGAGGGAGGGGGCTGAATGGGGTGGGCGTTTGATTTGATTCACACGCGATTGTTTTGATTCTCTACCGCCATCATGTACAGGAAATTGAGATCGCCTAAAACAGCAAAACTGGTTCTACATTTAATTTTTACTCGATGCTTCTGCTCCCGTCTGCACTTAGAAGTCGACAATTTACTGGAGTTTACGGCCGTGGCGCGCAGAGGTTATCTTAAAATCCGTTGAGAAGTTCCTGCAGGACTGAACTGCACCGTTCTCCACGGACACCGCTTCACGCGGGGAAACTGTGCACAATAAGCTAGCTCTCGGGGGCGCCCGCCATGGTGGACAACACTCGAAGGGTGGCAACCAATGCGAAGCTCCAAAAAGGCTCAGCCGCATATGATTTCAGAAACTAGCAACCTCTAAAGCTTCGGAATGTACTTTTGACTTTTTGATGCAAACGGCCATATCCTGGCTCTCTCTTCAATTTATCACTGGGCTTGGCAGGGCCTCCAATTATGACAGGCTATCCGCGAGGAAGTTGCGGATAACTGAGACAACGGACGATTATCTGTGACGATAAGCGCCTTTTCAGCGAATATTTTGGCAATTCTGTCGGATCCTATGATCGATTGGGGTCATCCTGCACTTTGTAACCTTCATGCTGGTTTCCCCGTGTTACGGGAACCCCCGCAAATTGGTATAGCACCGGAAAATTCTTGTTTTGATCCATTTAGTAGCTTGCACCATATGGTTTATTATTAGGCAGGGCCGCGCCCAGCCTGCAAGCTGTGAGAACCAGGCGATCAAGCCTTTGCCCCCCACTTCCGTGTGAAAGGTGTCATCCGAGTTATCCGGGTTACAGAAGCTCTTCATTGGGCGCCCGTCAACCTCAACGCTTCTTACCAGGGGGGAGGGGGTTAAAAGAGATGCACTGGTGAAGCTGCGGCTTATCTTCCCTCCCCCTTCCACTCCAAGTCTCTCCTTACTGCCACCTCAACGTTTACAGGATGTCGGAAAAGAAGGAAGTCCCCCATGATATGCAGGAGGTCGTCGAGTCCACCCCCTCTTCTCGTGGCTCTCTCAAGGGCGATGTTGTCCCAGATGGATATGGTTTTGATGAGAAACGTACAAAGAGTCTCCTACGCAAAATGGACATAAACATTGTCCCGTTCCTCTCACTCCTCTATCTTCTTTCATTCTTGGTGGGTGGCTCCTCATGCTTCTTGGCAACGTCTAACTCTTGGCTGGAATTTTTAGGATCGTACAAATATCGGTTAGTGCTAAAAGCTATTTCACGTGTTTCCTCCTCTTATGTGTATCCATTCATTTTAGGCAATGCACGTTTGGTGGTGAGTATGTATCGTAGTGACAAGACGTATCCATTAATTCTCCGAAGAATTTGGAAGAAAGTTTGGGAATGACAGGTACGTCGACCTCTTACTTTCTGCTCCTCACTAGCTAATCCACCCATGCAGGCATCGACTACAATGTCGCGCTTGCCATCTTCTTCCCATTCTATGTTGGTGAGTAGCCCATTTTTTGCGATCATGGAACACTCATACTGATCAACTCCCAGCTGCCGAAGTGCCCAGTAACATCATGCTTAAGCGTACATCGGCCAGCTTCTGGTTCTCCCTCATCATGGTCCTCTGGGCCATCTCCACCACCTTGATGGGACTCGTAAAGACCTATCCCCAACTACTGGCCGTCCGCGCAATTCTCGGCTTCTGGGAGGGTGGATTGTAAGCCGACACGAGCTGTGGTCATATTCACGCTCACCTTTTGTCTAGGTTCCCTGGTATTAACTTCTATCTTACGACTTGGTACCGTCGCCATGAATGCGGTCTTCGCATGTGAGTATAGCTGCTACCTGCAGGAAAAGTCGTCTCATCGAATTGCACACAGGGCTATCTTCTTCTCAGCCGCTACTGCTGCCGGAGCGTTCGGTGGTCTCATCGCTCGTGGTGTCAGTGAAATGAAGGGCGTCGGTGGCTTGATGGGATGGAGTTGGATCTTCGTGCGTTGCAATGGCTAAATTGCCTTTTCTATGACTAACAATTTATTTTTCAGATTCTCGAGGGAATCGTCACTTTCTTCGTCTCCATCTGGGCCTACTTCCAGATCCATGACAAGCCAGAGACCGCCAGGTTCCTCACTCAAGAGGAGCGTAACGAAGTTCGCCGTCGTCTTAAGGATGATCGACACCACCTTGCCAACGAATGGAATATGAAATACGTCTGGCAGGCATTGCAGGACTGGAAGATTTGGTGCCACATGTTGATCACCTTTGGTATGTCTCTCGTACTGTAGCCCAACAATAAATGCTAACCACAAGGGTAGGAATGTACTCGTGCCTGTATTCGATCAGTCTTTTCCTCCCAACCATCATCAAGACTATGGGATACAAGAACAACGACGCTCAATTGATGACCGTGCCTCCTTACGTCGTCGGCTGCATCTCTACCATCGGAGGTGGATTCCTTGCTGATCGCTACAAGCAACGTGGACTGTTCTTCATCGGATACTGCTTAATGGCTATGCTCGGATTTACATTGTTGATTTCCTCCGACATTGTCGGCGTCCAATATGCGGGCACCTTTTTGGCCACTAGCGGGGTAACCACATTTCTCATCGGAATCGGTCGACGGTAAATTAACGCGCTTATAGATCTACGCCAACGTCCCTGGTGGCGTCGCATGGAACGGAAATAACATCGGAGGAACCACCAAGAGGTCAGATACTTCTGTTTCAGCGAAATGAATCTTTCTAACGCTCACGAATGATACAGGGCCATTGGAATCGGTCTTCACGCCTCAGCTGGTAATCTCGGCGGAATCGTGTCTTCCTTCCTCTTCCTGGTAAGCGCGCTTGGGTATACCCTATCTTGGAAGTTTTTACTCATAGGCACAATTTACAGAGCTACCAAAGCCCAAGGTACTTCCAAGGATTCGGTGCTTTGATCGGCCTGTCTAGCATGTCGTGCTTCCTCAGCATCCTCATGACGATTTACCTTCGCCGCGAAAATGCGCGAAGGGACGCGTATGCCGCTGCCAACGGACTCCCTAAGCCAGAAGACTACACCGACGAGATGAGAGAGGCCGAGCGCGAAAAAGGAGATTACGCCACCTTCTTCCGATACACTGTTTGAGTGTGAATGGACATTTTCTGATACGTCTGTAACTGTCATATTACGTGCTTTCCAAAAGTATTTTTTTGTGATTGGGAGCAAATGCTTCCCACGCATTATCTTTGTTACTTATACAGAGGGTTTTCGAAATTCGTGTCTATTCGATAAAAGTACATAGAGACAATGTTGTTGACACGACAATTTGGATTTGGATTAGAGCTTAAGCTTGGAAGGACGGAGGATGACAAGTAGAAACAACGACACTGGTTGATGAAGTAGCCACTGTCAGTGGGAGAGTACAAATGGCTTTGACCATTTTTTAAAACCTTTGGTAGTCAGGAAAAAGAAAAGAATGTTAGAAACAGGCATGTCGAATTAGGCATGAGTGCAAAAACCGGTCGCTAAAATGGATCGAAGGGATGAAGAGACGCCGCTCACGGACCAGGCTGAGATGATGTAGATGGGTATGGTTGATGGCGCATGGCATTTTGAGAATAACCCTATTTGAGAAAGAAAAAGAAAGCCAGCGTCAATAAATGCATTCCGAGGTGCGAAGAGCCCGAACACGTACCATGTGTTGGAGCTGCTCCATCATCTTTATATTGATACCGGTCTTGTACCCATGACTCAATGTGGCGTTCGGGTCCTTTTCTTCTTGCATAAACAGCTCTTGCAGTTCGGGCTCGGGCTGGAAATTGATAGCGCCGTACGCATAAGGAGGTACTTGGGCGAAGATGCTGCTTAGATCCATTTCCTCCGTCTTGAAGTACGATGTATTCGCGCCGGGCATGGAGGGACCTGCGATCGCTGCGTTTGGAGAGTGGTGACCGTTGCTAATCGACATGCTGCCAGGAGCGGACCCAGGGATGGCGTGCTGGCCGATAGGACTTGCAGACTTGCTGCTTCCACTTCCGTCGTTTTGACGGGGATTGACATAGGGATGGTGAGGCCAAGCAGGTCCTGGGAGGAAGAGCTCGTTAGGCCAATGGCCGAGCTGGGCGTCAGCCGGAGCAGAACGTCCAGCATCGTCCTCCCAATCCTCCTCGCACATGAACACAGATGTTGATTTTGGCCTGTCCGATGCTGGGGGCTTTCGCTTAAATACCCTGTTGGCCAGCTCGAGGGTGATAGGGTGAACGCCGCCGCCGGCGTCCTTACGCTCCCACTGCCATCTTAGGGCAGGTGTAATGTGAAGAGCAGAGTGAACATCTTCGTATCCGGTCTCATATGTTAATGTGGTAAAGCCGCAAGATTGACCATAGATGATTGTGATAGCAGCCAAATGCAATGGAAGAGGTGAGACAAAGAAGCCAATGTCGGGAATCTGGGTGAGAGATGCATGCATAATGATGACATTGTGAGACGTCTTGATAGCTATGGTTGAATATGTATTAGAAATGAGTTATGCGCAAAATCAATGAAAGATTCTTACCGTCATCCAGTGCCTTGATACGAACATCGTATCGCATTTCGTCATTGTTGAAAATGACTCTGAGGAGTAGAAGCCTTTGGATATTGTACTTGAGGAACGTGAGGCCCTTCTCGGTTGTGAGTTCGTTTCGAAGAATCTGCTTCTCGTCCTCTGGCCAACCCACAGTCCCATGGAAGTAAGGGGTGTACTCATGTGGCAGAGTCTTTCGCCAATTGCTCATACGGATCAGTATGCGCTTCGAGTGCTTAATCACTTCGTCTGTCGACTGAATATGCGGGCGATACAGGGAGTGAATGATATCAGCCGCAATGCTGTTGAGCGGTGCACTGTCCACAAAGTGCCTAGAGACGACGCCAGGAACGAGAACAGGCGATGCGGTGTTGAAGTGCTCTTCGCTAATGGCGACCGGTCGTCCGAGTAGTACGGACGTACCACGATCATGAATCATCACACTATGCCACAGATTGACACGAAGTGTACATTCTTCTGGTGTAAATGTGCCCTTTTGCAACATTGGGTCGTGATGCAAGCCAAGCTCAACCGCCAAGCGAACCAGTGTCCCGACTAGTCTCCATAGAGAACGTCCGTGCCGCTGGGAAATTGCTTGTCAGGAATAGGGTCCAAAAAAAGAGATTAGAAACTCTTACCTCAGAATAGAGATACCATTGCAGCAAAAGCAAAGCCTGCAAACTCGATATTGTCACACGTAAATCAGGTTTGACGGCGAGGGCCCGAGAAAACAAATCTTCGTGCCTGGGCCACTCTGCCTTTAGCTCTGCCAGCCATGTGGGGGTGAGAGTGGGTTGATGCAATTCCGACAATGTGGCCAACGCGAGGATCAAATACGTGCTGCAAATAAAGCCGACGTCGTCCATGGTCACGATATCGGTGCTATACAAGCTCTCGAACCGCCGTAGGTAATCGTTCTTCTCAAAAATGGGCCTATGGAAGTTGAGGCGCTCAAAGTACATCTCCACCAAGTGATTGGCAATTTTGCGGTTTTTAGGCAGGTAAACCATGTCGAGTTCCGGGGTGGGGTGCGACGGCGACGGCAGAGGTCTCCGCTTGAACGGACGATGCTGCCAAAGATGTGGATGAAGCGATGCTGCCGCGGCTTGTTGATTGGGGAGGTCTTCGCCTTCAACCTTGAGCGGTTCTAGGGAACGGGGCCCCAACGGGTTAACGTAATGGCCTAGGCGAGAAGAGGAATCACTAATAAGCGATGCTCACCTGGCTCCTTGTAGCGCGGATTTTCCAATATTCTGGGTGCGACGCCAAAGCTCTTTGCGATCGCGGCTGGCGATGCCATATTACTGCCTCGTGGATCAAGACCTTTATTTCCATTGTCAGATTCGACGTGGCGAGTCTGTGCGTCGCTTCCTTTTCGAACGGGGTAATTGGCCAGCGACTTTTCTGGGCCCATGATGGGTGGGAATTGGTAACCTGGCGGTCTGAAATATGGCGTTGGTGGTGTTGATGGCGAAAGACCTGAAGCACCATCGATTGGACTCTTAATTGACTGGGACTCTGATCCACCCGACGAGGGGGAATAGGGCATCGTGTTCAGTGTCGGTGGGGGTGCCGTCGGCAGGTTCGGCGGCGGTTCCGGAACGGACACGCCCACTTGAGAAGCAAAATAACTGGCACGAGCAGGGTCGTAGTCGGGGATATATTTCTTGAGGATGAGAACTGTTTGCGTGAGCTGGAATTCGATCATCTCCTGGTGAGCGCGAGGCTGGAATTTGTTACGGTGGCGATCTTCCTGTTGGCATGTAGCCCCCACGAGCGTGCAAGCACCGCAGCTAGGATGGCCCGAGTCGCACTGTAACCACAAGGTTTGAGTTTGTTAGTCTCGATGAGCGTAAACCGATAGTCGATATTTGAGGCATTTCGCGTTAGAACAACGGAGCCGCCGACTTGCCTTTATTTTCTTGAGCCTACAGCGCGTACAAGCCTCATGACTCCTTCTCAGCCGACGTATTGCCTCGCCGTCTCCTTCTGAGAGCTTTTTGCGCTTTCTGGGTGAACTTGGAGTAATCGGAGAGCGTGCAGACTCTAATTCGTCACGTTCGGCGGCGTCACGCATTGGATAGTCGACTATAGAGGTCCTAGGAGGTGCATAAGGGCGCGAAACGCCATTGCCGTTTGAGATGGGCCTCTCCATATTTCGGTGTTAAATGTGCGAGAAGAAGATAAATCTACCAGAGCCAAGGAACAAGCAAGACCAGACGGAACGCAGATCCGACTCTAAGATCCTTAAAAGCTGATATAGCCTAATGGGCGATGTTCGGGGGGGACTTCAAGCCACAGGCAATGCTCACTCGGAGACGTGGGCAGGTCCAAGAGGATTGTGTGGTCACTGGCTGGCACCCGCGTTGCGTTATGAGTAGTCTAAAATAATATAATTCTCAGTTTCTAATTATGCGACCCTATGTATATGCCAGGAAGAAATGAGTCTTGCCGAGGCCCTTGGAGGCCCTCATCCCCCCCTGTTTCAAGCCTTCCTCTAGTTTTTTAATAGTGCAGCTCCGCGAATCAAGTCTCGAGTTTATTCTGAACATTTAGCAGCCTGTTATTTTGTCTCCCACGCTATGTCTGTGCTTATTTAAAAGTCCGCCTTCAGGGTCGCCTCCCAAGGTAGCGGACCCGCCCAGAAACACGAGTTTTTTGTCAGCTAACTACCAGTTATTTCCCTTCCTCCCCCGTCGGTCGGTTGATGTGAAAAAAATATATCAAAATGCCGATCACCGTCAATGAAATTCAATTTATACAATGCTGGCGAGGCTTCCATCGCATTAAACCTCTATATGTGGCGCCCAAATTGCGTTTGAGTCGCTTAACGATATCGCAGCCTAGAATCCTCCGAACCCCTTTCTTGTGGTCTTCGGTCTCTCTGCTCGTCGGCCCCATCAAGAGGGAAGGAAGATGGAAGAGGTCGAGACTGTTCCAACGAGCCAATTAAAATCAGTATTTCACCGACAAGGCTATCCTTTCTTGGGAGGTCGCGCGGAGCTGAATGCAAGGCTTGCCACCAAGAGAAAGGAGCATATCATAACCCTATACCGTCACAGGGGGGGGAGAGCCGCGACGGAGGCCAATTTGGACGTTTGCATTTGTGGCGGATGCTCGCCTGGTTCCTTCTTCTCGCACTTGAGAATGCCACGGCCACCGCTGATAGTAAGACTGTATGTGCACCCGACAGAATTAGATCCCAACCACGCTTTGCACCGAAATCGAATGCAAAAGTCGGCGTTGGCGCAGTTAGTTATACATACCAATTTCCGAGCTTTTCGTGCTCTTTGCTTCTTTTCAGCCTTGCGGTCGTTTCGGCTTCAATTGGCGGCTGGCAGGGAGAGTGCCGAAACTGATAACAAGACGGCCGCGGGTGCGTGGGTTGACGTTTAGCTCGCGAATTAAAGTTTGTACGGCGATCACCCCGCTTTCTGATGACACAGCGCTCGTGGACGCTTAGCCGAAGAGCCCACAGGCCGTCTCTCGGGAATTGCCGAGTAGTCTAGTGTGGTGCCCCATTAAACCCCAGAAACTGATCGAATTCTGTCACGTCGTGATTCCACGCATAGTAACGTACAATTGGTCATGCAGTTCCTGATGTCCGTTATGTATCCTCGTGCTTGTTTTGATCGCCGACAGAATGTGAGGCACGGCCGGCGTTGCTGGGCTAATTGTTCTATTCTTGTTCATAAACGCCGTCATCTTCTGAAGGTAGTGTTAGAATGCGATCACTTTCATCGAGCCCCCCAAACGTACGCGACTCCAAACGTCAAGAGCCTGTCCTCGCGATTTGAAGCCACCAAGAGAAAGACAGACATACAAAAGTATTCAGTACCCACTCAAAGACAAGCATTTACGTGAGAACGAACGTTCCCAGTTCCCGCATTACATTCACTGGAGTTCGATGTTTAGTAGACCAGTGCACATTAAGCCTTGACAGTATCTTGCTGTTTCTCTGGCTGGACAGCTTTTGTGTATACCTGCGAATCGTCCCGACGAAACCCCACCAAGGGAGGGCGTCTAATCTCCAAGTTGGTCCCTTATCACCATGAGTCGCCCAGCGCATGGCGGTAAGCGAGTATTCGCGTAGATCTGGGAGAAAAATTTCTGATCTTATAACCCCTAGCCACCTCTCATCTTCTCATCCACATTGTCATTAGAGCCAGTGTCTGTCGCTCCTTGCGCTCCTTTAGCGTCACGGAGGACTTTGAACCAGGAGGACACCCCATAAACTTCGCACAAATGGACTTTGATACACGTACTGCCGTCGAGAAAACTTGGCGAGAGATAGACGACGCAGATCGTGCCAATTTCGATCCGGTTAACAGCATTTTCTCACTCACGAAAACACGAAAACTCGCAGGGGCCAGTGGATGGGAGAATGTGAGTACATAGTTGCTAATCCCTCAAATCGTACACTGACTACCGCCTAGTATGTACTTATATTCCAATGCACCAAGGCCAAATTCATTCCATCAGACCCCCGGGCAGCATTGATACTTTGTTATCTCGCCCAGAACTTTAATACTCAGGAAATCACAATGAGGCATCAGTTTATGATTGCGCCAAACTGCGAATTGGGGGCGATGCAAGGGACGTACGATTGGTTAGAAGGCGATTGGCGCACTGTAAGTACCATACATTCGTTTGATTACAGCATGTAGATTCTGATGATCTTCCTGTAGGCTGCCAAGCGAGAGCTTGCGAAGTGCGCACGTTTCACGGTACTCATTGACCACTGACCTAATACACGATGCCAGGATTAATAATAACGAAGTAAACATCACCAAGCATCCCTGGGCGCTGAAGAAAATGTATCGGACCATGGCTATGCCCAAACATCCCAAAGAGAAGCCGAGACTAGAGGGCATCTCGCTTATCTTGGAGTGGCAAGGCTGCGAACCTCCATCTACAATGCAAATGTAAGTGGTTTATTGCCATTATATCTCACCTTTCTGATTCCTGGACAGGCCAGAGGGAAATTATGGTCTCCTTCTTCCCGATTCTGCGTTCGTTTTTATAACCCTGACGCTCGGACTCTGTAATACTAACAAACTCTCAGCTCGAACTTGAACGCAGAGGAGCCTGCCCCGTAAGTAGTCTACCAGCCCACACAGAGCGCCTCTAACATACTAACCCACCAATAGAGTATTGCCCCCATATTCTTATGCGGGAAATCATTAGACTGTGCACTTTTCGGATTCATTGGACCGTATTTACAAACACTGTATGTTCTACGCGAGAACTATGCGCACTCCTTAAGAGCCGCAGCTTGATCTTCCATGCCTATTTCGTTGTCGCAACCGACGCCTGCAAGTTGTCCCTGACTCTGGGACCAAACCACCGTACTCATAAACGTTCCCGCGTTGCCACAAACGTACACGCCGTCCATTGCCGATTTAGGGAACAGGCCAGAGTTTGGGATTTCACCCATTGGAACCTTGAACATTGCGTTGGGTTGTGTAAGACCTTCCTTCAGGGCGCTCATCGAGGGGTCGGAAAGTAAAGTGAACGTCGACTCGGGAGCCTTGGTAAGAGGTGCGTAGACGACAAAGGGGACGGTAAACGGATCACCATTTTCGAAGTGAAAAGTGGCGGGTGGCGGGTGCTCGCCCACGGCCGGCGATTCGCTCGAGATACTGGTTATCTTCCGGAGCTCCCAACGATATCTGCAAGGGACCCTAAGTCTACTGGGAAAACCAGAGCGTAAGACAGGTCACGTACCCATTGTGCTTGGCGAGCTTGAGTAAATCGTCGGTGATTCCATAATCTGCATTGGCTTTTGGTTCAGTGGCTCCCTCTCCAAACATCCCGTTGACGAGAAGGGTCACCGGGGTATTCTCGAGGTTTTTGAACTTTTGGATGAACATTTCCAGAGACTTTCCGGTAAAAGCTCCACTGGATGCTCCATCGAGTAGGATGGCTATGGCTTGCCCTCTAGTTTCGGTGCCGTGGCAGAAGACGCAATGAATGGCCGCTTTACCCCAGATACTCCCAAAACCCTCAATGGCGGGATACTTGTCCGCTAGTCCTGTAGCCAACACCACCTTCCGACCAGTCCAGACCTCGTTCTGATCGTCGACTACTTGGAAGGATGTGCCAGAGGAAGCAGCAGCAGCTTCGGTTTTGCGTAGCATCAGTGCTTTATGAGGAATATATTGAAAAGTATCGCCATAGCTAGGAGTAGTGTTTCAGAATGAGGGAAATCGAGTAAGGAAGGTTAGACGTACCGGCGTTTGATCTCATCAAGCAATCCTTGGCGGTGTTTCTGTGGACTCGTATGATCAAACATGGGAACCGTATGCATGAAGGCGGAGTTGGCATTTCGATAGACTCCACTGTCAAAGAGAGCGACCGTGCGGCGGGTTCTCGAGAGCGTTAGGGCGGCAGCGAGCCCACCAGGCCCACCACCTTGATTGAATGAGAGAAGATGGAAGTGTGACGGAGGGCAGGAGGTTGGGGAAGTAAAGTTGATGAGTCGGAGGGTGGGGATCGGGGGACAGGTATTTAGGTATTACTATCGTCAGATATAAGTATTACAGAAATATAATACTGACCGATGATAAGGACGTCGACGGATCGAAGTGCAGACATCTGACGCAGGTCTTGTCGCTAGGATGATGTGGAGGGAAGGGACAAGAAGGACACAAAAGCAAAAGTGCCGACCAGATATCCTTTTTATATGCGCTGGAGCTGCCCCCATCATCTACGACCTCCGCCACACCATTGGCTGAGGACCCTCACGGTTAGCGGGGTGGATGGAAGCTGACCAACGATGCTGCGGCAGTACCCTGATGACGTATCTGAAAAGCAGCTGAGTAATCTGGAAACATTGCCGCGCGCATGCGTACGCTTGGTGGATTCATCGGCGAGCCGCGGAGCCAATATTGCTACCAAATGGATCGAAGTATGCTAGGGCGTTCGTATCATGAGAAAAACGTGGCCATAACAAATTGATTCTTTATGCAGGCAAAAGGAAGTTTATGTGCTTTGGAGACGCAATATTGGGAGGTGGAGTTGAATGTCGACCTTTGCTCCCGGCGCCACCCATGTATATCAGACGATAAGTAAGAACGGCCCATTCAATCCTGTCTCATATGATGCTTTATACTATTATCTACATTGTCCGACTGCTTTCCTGCAGTATGGAGATTCGTTTCTTCTGATCTTACTCCTCTCTAAATCTGTTGGTTTGCCTTTCTGACCTCATTTCTTAGATTTGGTAAAGAAAAAGCACCACTTTATTTCGAGATGAACTTTTATAAAGAATGTGCCTCTATCCTGGCTCGTTTGGAAGAGAAAAAAGGGTCCATCAAGAGTTTGGTCGGAACTGTACCCGAAAAGGATCGTAAAAGAGCAGCGGCACTTGTCATCGAAACATTGAAATGTAATATCTTTACAGCCATAGCGGCTCTCGAGGACACCTCTGACCGATTTAGACCAGCCTATTTTGCTGGAAATAATCCAAGCTTCGGATATCCAACAAGAAGAGCGAAAGTTTCTCCGTGACCGAAATCTCACAGTTCTTCTCGTCCATGATCTTCTATTCTCTAAGGGGATTCAGATGGGCGATGGACCGGTTAAACAGGCCGTGTTGAAGCACAAGACTCGTCTCAATGCAGAACTTATCAAAAGACAAGTACAACGAGGACTCACTACGAAAACGGATTTGGCTCAAACGACTGAAATCACCGGTTCCTCTACCCGGAGATGGGTTCGTATCAATACCCTGTTGGTGTCGGAACAAGACGTGATACGGACCCTTTGTGAGGGAGATGGATTCAGGGAGATACCATTTACCGAGAAGTAAGCAGGTTCAACTCAACCTCCGACTTTACTGATCCTGGAGGGATAGTGAGATCACAGAGAAGACTTTTTGGAGAGATCCGCACATCCCGTCATTGTGCGCGTTTGAACCAGGAGTGAAACTACAAAGCTCTCGTTTGTTCCTCGAGGGGAAGCTTATTCTTCAGGATAAAGCCTCATGCTTCCCGGCGTTCATACTGAACCCTCCTGCCGTGTCTAATACACATGTCATTGATGCGACGGCAGCCCCAGGAAACAAAACTACCCATCTAAGGTCCGCCCTCCCCATATTGACACTAGCATCTAGTCTGATGAAATGCGTTACACAGTGCACTCATGAAAGGGAAAGGTCGAATAACAGCGTTTGAAAGAGACAAGAAACGGTTTCACACGCTAGAAATGATGGTAAAGAAAGCTGGTGCAACAAATGTTCATGCCAAGAACCAGGACTTTCTTTCGGTCGACCCATTTGATCCTGACTACGCCAATGTAACGCACATGTTCGTAAATGTCCCTTGTTCTGCTGATGCTTATTGACGATGGCTCAAGTCTCTTGGACCCTTCGTGTTCTGGATCTGGAATTGTCAACCGCCTGGACTATCTCGTCAACCCAGGTTAGACCATCACACTTTAGGAACAACCCTTATTGAAGCAACCCTAAAGAAAACGACGCGAATGAGTCGGAAGAGACCCAAGACCGTCTCGACAAGCTTGCAGCCTTTCAGCTCAAAATACTGTTGCACGCGATGAAATGTACGGCACGGTTTTAGTGTATTACATCGTATACTGATACTTTCCTAGTCCCTGCTCTCCAACGTCTTGTATACTCAACTTGCAGCATTCACGAAAAGGAAAACGAGCAAGTCGTGACCAATGCGCTAAAGAATCAGCAGGCTCTTCCCCAGTTCTCCGTGGCAAATAAGTCGTCGGTCGTTCCCTCTTGGCATCGACGCGGACTTCACTCAAATGAACTTGGTGGGTGGAGTAATGATCCCCTCAAGGATTTCGTCCAACTGAAAACGTTCACAGAGACGGAATCATTTATTCGGTGCTTACCAGGGGATGGCATGAATGGGTTTTTTGTAGCATGCATAGAACGACGAGGACCTTCCTTAGTCTCGTCGAAGAAGCTGAAGCGCAAGACGGAGGATATTGATCAAGATCCTGAAGATTCATTGACTACCCATGAAGATACCCCCACAAAAAAGAAGAGCAAGAAGAGACGAAAAAGGCAGAACACTCTGGATTGAGAGTGCATGAGGCTGCCCTGGCAGACACCGGCAATATGATGTCCTATGTGGCTGCAGTAGTCTCTAAAAATATCGGTTTTCTGGAAGGAAAGACTTTTAGTATCCAAAAAACCATCATGATTGACGTCAGACCCACCAATGTCCCCCAATCCTGGTAGAATAGACCTAGACAGTGAAAGTCACCGGGTCAGACAATAGACTTTTAAGGGAACGAACGTGGATCAAACGCACCAATCCTTTCGACCTCCACCGGCTTCTTCACGCCAAATTTCCCGTACGCTGTCATCAACTGCGCCTGTGATGATTCGCACTTTCGGGAATGCCCGGCGAAATGTTACGATGCCGCCTACACGGGCGACCAAGAATGTCAGGAAGATGATATGTTCCTCCAATACCCCATGATCCAGTAAGATCCGGATTGTCATAAAGGCCGTTGAGCCGGTGCCAATCTACCGGAACATGGTGAGCGTGTGGGGCTCACGGCAAACTCAAGCACACATGCAATTGTAGAGCATATGGGAAGAGCTGTGATTCACCTGGGAACCTAGTACGATGACCCATGCGTCACGAGCCCGGTGTCTTTCTCGGACGCAAGTCGGAAGTTGGTAATGCATCAGGAGCGGTTCACTGGTACTCGGATCAGGTTGTATGAGAAGTGAACCTATGGCAATGTCATTGAACACTCTTTGAAGACCGCGTTCTAGCGGGCCGCCCCTAAAATGGCAGGTAAGATGAAATACTCGGGTATCTACGGTTGAGTCACTCACCAACGAATGATGGTTACGCCACAAAGATCCTGAAGAAGGTTCAAGACGAATTTTCGCAAGAGACCCAAAATAATGTACCTTGATGTTGGTTGTTTGCCCAGTGTAAGTCTCGCCAACTGCAGTTGTTACTTCGTTGCGATGGAAAGGAAGTTCGGTTGCTGCCCGCTCTACGAGCAAAGTAGAAAGCCTGTCGCAGTAGAAAATAAAATCTTCCTTCACGCATGTGCGATCCCGTAGAGTCGTATAAATTCCTTTGACCTGAGCGGTCTGATCGAGAAGAATAACACCAATCCTTTGGGCTGCATCACTCATAGAGTCTTTGATATCGGACGGTGTAGACACATGGCTGAGCATGCGGTCCGTCAGAGCCATTTTTTCGCGGAGGTTAGCACTTCGTTCGCTCAATTTGCGTCGGATGTATTCTGTCACTAGACTGATACCTTGCTGTTACAAAAATGTGAGCTTCGATGTCATTTTGACCACATGAAGGCGTACCGAATTGTCCTTTGGAGGCAATATAATGTCGGCATATCGCGACGATGGTTGTACAAAGTTGTCAAAGGACGGTTTGACAAACCGCAAGTATTGGTCAATCACTCCATTTACGTCTCTTCCGCGTTCCGCCACATCTCTGCGGATACGACGGGCGAGCATAAGATCGGAGTCGCAATGTACGAATACCTGAATTATAATATTGTCAAGAAACGTGAGCCCAAGAAGTTTCCGTACATACCTTGAGATCATATAAACTCCGAAGTTCGGGGTCGTGCAATACGAGTATGCCTTCGACGATGACAATGGCAGCGCCATAGAGATACTGGGTTTCGTCGAGCCTTTGATGCTTAGAAAATGAGTAAACCGGGATATTGGTTTGCCGGTTGCGTTTCAAATCTCGGAGACACTGTTCCGGGGGAATTATGGCATACGAGACGCACGGTCATGAAGCCATTGGGGAGAGAAGAGGATGTGCGCCGTCAGTGAATTCAGTCACAAAAAAGGCGTGTTATGGGGTAATTTTTGCGCACGTTTGCGAATAGCTCTAAATCCAGTGAATCCGGGTGATCAAAGTCCTTTTCATTTGCGAAAGCCAGTGCGATTTGCTCGGGATCATTCCACTTATAGAATGAATCCTAAATGATGAGAACAACCGGGGGAAAGAAAATAGTTTTTTTTTTGGGACATGTGGACCGGTTAGTTCAGGGTCTAGGTCAGGGTTGCCTTTGCAAAGGGCAACTAATCGTGTGTATGAAGCACCTGAGACATGATCACGACACTCGGAATTGCAGCAAGCTGCCTCACAATCTCGTGTGCTACATGAGTCTGTTGGTGAATTCAGATCTGTGGACAATAGGGCCGGTTGCTTGCAACGTTTGCAGTGTAAAGAAAACTAACCTTCCCTGAAGCTGATCCTCCGGCTATTCCTATTACGAAGGCATCAAATAGAGGTACGCCAGATTCGTTATACCTAGCGCAAGATTGAGTGACAAACGACTGGCGTTGATCAAATACTTACCAAGGGAGTCTTCCATGAGACTTGAGGACCGTATTCTTACGAGTTGAAGCGTCTGTGGTCACTTCTGTCGAACTCATGGTAACGATCCTCAACGCCCTGCCACCCGCTGCCACCGCTTGCATAGTACAGCCAGCCTTCATTTGCAGGGGCGGGGTTTGAATTCAAAACTTCTTAATGCTTGTTTTTCTTTTCATAGATTACCGGACTCAGATTAACGCTCGTTCGTGGACATAGGAAAAGGTCCGGTTGACGAAAACGTACCCGTGACTAAAATCTCGGCATCACGCCTTCTACAATACTTAACCCCCGGTCTCTTGTTCAAAATTTTCGTCTTTGGTACCCCAGAATGCCCTCTGATTATCCTGCTGAAGGTCAGTGCGCCCAACTGTCCCCCCAAGTATACTGATCCCTCTCTCTAGTGCTCGACTGTATTTGCGCTGCAGTGTTTAATGCTGCAGACTCTCCTCAGGAATCATCTCTAGACCCACTGATTCTCCAGGAACGTCTCAATTTACCCGCCCCACGTACACTCCCTTCGTCATACCCCCCTCCAAACTGGCCAGAACCTGTCTCACGACACACTCTCACAAATCTATCAAGAGTATCCAAAGCCTTTTATAAAGCTACACGCCCTTACATTTGGCGCCGCGTGGAAATCAGACTACCCAGATCATGGCTCGCCCTCGTACATGAAATCACGGGAGGCGAAGATGAAGTAGACGAACAAGCCGCTCAACTCGTGGAGCAATCCCTTAACGAGGCAGCGAATTATGTTTATGCTGCCACCTCGCCAACAAAAGAATGGGACAGAGGTGTGTCTCCACAGAACCTGACATGCGACCCAGCTACCAACACTCCTTTGCCACAGACGCGTTATTCAAATTGAGGGCGTCCATTCGGGCTAAACTCGAAAAAGACGGCCCTCTACCTCTAGAGGTTCTTACCCCTCCAGAATCACGAGAGGCCAGTCCCATGCGACCACGTGATCGAAGCCACGATGGTCGAAGTCTCCGTCACAAAAGCCAGAGTCCCGGTCGATGGCGTGTCATCCGGGCTGTCAGCAAAGCCACACGATCTGTGGCTGAGTCCGTCCGGCCGGACGTTTATGGTGAGCCGTGTTCCATGCTTCGAAACGTGTTTATTGACACGTGAGACAGTCACGATGCCGCAAGATGCGAGACCTGGTCGATACATCCTCCATCTGGATTTCAATCACTTCCGCACAATCGGGCTCCGTCGTTCCGTGGGTGAAGGTGTTCACAGTCGGTTTGTAACGGGAGAGCGCCTCGAGTTGGCCCTCAAGGTATGTGATATCACTTTTTCAAAATGCCCATATACTGAATCGCCCTGATAGGAAATGCCAAATCTCGTCACATTTGGAGCCACAGAATACATGGACGGGGCTCTCACATTCCCCGTCTTAGCAGAGTTACTCTTCAGAGGCCGTCCCTTACGAGATCAACAACGGCAGCCTAGCCGCGGTCGTAATCCGAGTCCAGAGGAGACGGAGTTTGGCCCCAATGACTGGCACAGGCGTAAAGACGCTCAGGCGCTCCAGGCCCTGGATCTTTGCGGATGCGTCAGCCCCATATTCGTCAAAGCCATCACAGATTTCGTCATCATGTATCTCGTACGGCCAGAACCAGAGACCGACATCTCTCGCGGTCGAGGCGTGCGCTTCGAGGACGAAGAGATCTATTTCCCTCGTCTGACAAGACTCTGCCTCCGCTCAGTGTCCACTGTTCCTTCACATATCCTTACACCCTTTGTTCTCTCCTTCCCTTCGTTAACGCACCTTGATCTCTCCGGGACACGAGCCTCCCCAGACTTACTGGTGGGGCTGGCGGAATCTAGTACCATCAAGCTCGTCTCTCTCGGCCTTGGGCGATGCTCACGTCTCACTGGAGAATCCGTCAAGGACCTCTTGATATATGGTCAATGCACTCATGAACTAGAGCACCTGTCTCTATTCGGCGACATTACATGTCCCTTCCCCATCAGCGAAGAAGAGCTAGAGCTCATTCTCGCCCAAGCACCATGCATCAAAAATGGAAAGTTGACCTACCTCGACCTCTCTTCTCACCCACTTTCCGCGGCCCATCTAAACCTCATCGAATCTCAACCATCTCTGCGGTCACTAGGTCTTTCCTTCATCCCAGATCTCTCCCTTCACGACATCACGACCTTCCTACTCAAAAAGGCACCAAAAGTCGAAGTAGTCACCCTTATTTCGACCTCTCCTCAACTCTCTCCAACAACCCCTATCCGACAGAGCAACCTTGTGATTCACAGTCACCTCATCCAAAATCTTTGCACCCTCCCCTTCTCGATATACGCAGCGCCCGAAAACCAGCAAGCAGCTACGCGATTACGAGTCATCGAACTCGAAGCTCGCATACTCTCTTCCCTTGGCACGGGTGCTGGATCCTGGCGAGTCGTGCGTAGCAAAGGTGCAAGAGGGTGGTACGTCGATACAGCTTCGGGTTGGACCGCCGAAGGTGAAGGACCAGCATCGTTTAGGCGTGCTCTGCCGGTCGAACACCCACTGAGGAAGGGGTTGGAATCCCTCTCGGAGACTGGTGGAAATATTAGTACCGCTGTTGGGTGGCATGCGAGGAAAGTGGAAGTCTTGCAAGGAAATGGTTTATTGGGAAGAGAAGATGGACTCTATGGTGCAATGTCGTTTGCATTTGGTAGCTGATATGATCGCCTCATCGTATTATGACTAGTCTCTTATGTACGTTTCGTGTTTGCAAACCAACTCGTGTCGTATTCCTAGTGTATTCAAAGCAGTTAGGGCAGAGGAAAGACCATCTCTCTTGACAGCTAAAAAAGGCCATCACGCCAGCATCTATCAAGCTTCAATACCAGGCCTTAACGTCAATAAGTGCACGCTCACAAAACTTTGTATTCGGTTGCGAAATGTTCTTCGCCGTTGAAGCCAAATATCATACAGCCCTGTTACTCGTCAAAAAAATGGCACGGTACTCATAAGGGAGAGGATATCCTACATGTTGCTCTCCCGCTCTTCCTGGAATGTCGAGGTTGTTCCAGTGCGTTACTGCGTGGTACAAACGACCGCCGTCTTCCTCATGTCCACCATCTACCGCAATCCTTCCTGGAGGAACTCTTCCTTTGCTGGTAGGTACCCATTCCATAAAGGTGTCATCAATCAAGAGAAGGTTGTAATTCTTTGTCGGCGCCACCTCCGTTCCACTCGTTGCAAATAAGCATTTCCATGATGCCGTAGGGTTTATTTTGCAGGGCTGCTTACTTCCTCCGTGTACGGCTGAACCTACAAAAACTGGAGTGCCATCTAAGTCGACAAAGGGTGCAGGACCTGTTACGTTCTGATCAGGAAAAGGAGAATCTCCCATAGTCAGGTTTACTCGAAACCCGGCTAAAGGTGGTCGCAATTTATATTGAGAGAGCCCCTGTAGGTCGCTGGTCCCAATAACAACCTTTGTTGCAAAGTGGAGGCGTTCACGAGGATGGTTGGTATCCCAGCTTCCAGCAATCTTTCGGTTTTCCTCGTAAGTATCTCCACCTGGACCACTTCTGGTATACTTGATGGTTACGGTGGCCTCTTCCTTGATTGGATTACCACCTCGCGATGATTGACTTTCTCCTCCGACTTCGTTACCGTCGTATAGTGAACTGTGGTTGCTACCCATGCTGGTTACGAGTGATCTGATGACACTTGATGGAAAGAAAGATAACAATCAGTTTGGCTCCACAACGCAAGCCCAAGTCTGGCTTTCGGTACTTCTACCACTGGCACAATGACAGCTTGCCATATATCACGAAATCGATATAGAAGGGCACAATGGGCCAGGTGAGGAATGATCATTACACCATGAGGTGAGCAAGGCTCTGAAAAGCCCAGAAGAAATTAAATGAATCAGCAGTTGTATTGCACTCTAGGTTCGCACAACATTGCAGAACACGGTCATACTCCAGATAAACAGGGGAATGGTGAGATTGTCGTTCTGGTTCGAAACGGCTTCTAGGAGACACCCAATCGCCAACACGCAAGTGTACCTGGCAATGGAAAACGGTTCCACAGCACCGAACATTCGAAGGACGAGATTGGCGAGCAGGACTGTCACGAGAAAGGCGATAGAACCCTCAACGGTTTTTGGGTTTCCTTCAGTCCATCGTGTGCGTCCCATTTTCCGGCCGACTATAGAGGCCTAGTAATGGAAACGGTGAGTAAAAAAAAAAAGAATCCTCCTAGAAGTTAATTAAACCAACCATAGCATCACCAATGCCCAGAGAAAGGGCGCCAGTATACTCTAGAAGACGCCATGGTCTACAATAATTGTCAGATTTATACAATTCAGTGACCAAAAGAACGCACCCTTCGAGCCATAAAGAGTCGGCAAAGCCCGTCAGGAGATAGAAGTGGCTAAGAATGGCAGAGCCACTATCTTTCGAATCCACAAATTCATGGAGGAAGATGTGGATAAATCGTCCAAACGGATAAAGAGCAAAGTAACGAATGTACTCGGCAAACACGAAGAGGGCAAAGGCCGCACTCAGGCAAAAATGAGTGAAAGCAGGCTGTTGAAAGAAAGAAATCAATAAATTTGGTTGGTGCACAAGATTAAAACGTACGTCAAGGATAATGCCGGGTAGGAACATGAAAAGTGCCAAAGCATGAAAACTCTTTCGCCGTGCGTTCAGACTCAGTGTCGGGACGCGTTTGTCGGCAGCATCCAATATATCAGTTGCAACGTGACTAAATGTGCTTCCTGGAGCAGGAGATGGTGGAGCTGCTATCGTATCCGTTGCGAAAGCTGGATCCAACGGAATTCCAGTCGAGTTACTCCTCTGGAACCTTCGGGACCTTGCGAGCTGGCGACTCCATGTTCCAACAGTAAAAGACCCTATGAGGGCCCAATAAACCAACATCGCGGGTCTGCTCCAGCTCGTACTGCCTTCGGTAAGCCACATGACGGTCCAGATCCATGGGTTGCGGCCACCAAGGCTCCACTGTGTCCAGAAACCGATGAGACCAAAGACAATGATAAAGGCGAAGAAATAAAACGAAAGGGACAATGCTCTACGTTGAGCTTCACGGTTGGTTGGTTGATTGGGGGCCCTATCGAGTTGCCTTTTTAACCTGTGTGCGGGGAGTTGGGATATGTGTCTCGACAGCACCAGAAGAGGAGAAAGGAGGAACCCAACCAGCAAAGAGCCTGGGACGAGAGCGAGCTGAAATATAAGGAGAGGGGATGGATATCGTGTTGTTTTTATATAGGCTGCAGTCACGGGCCACATCTAAAGCAACATCAGTACGGATTAAACAGGAAATTCAGACTGTACGCACGTTAGCAATGGTCACATTGAGTGTTTCCATGAATAAGACTGTTGAGCCTACGGAAACGAGACCGACTTCTCCAAGGGTGAAACCACCATGAGACAGGCGGATCATGACATAAACAGAAAATTGATAAAAGGAGGAGATGACCGCAACATCAAAGTATGATAGATCTATACTTACGTCGTGAGTAAATCCTTCTTATTTGCACGATGACAACGAACCTTTCCAAATTTCTAGACCTAAAACGTCACAGCCTATGTGAAATGTAACGGCTACTGTCGAAACCACAGTTGCGTATCCAATAAAGCTCCATGTACGCCAACCCTGCCGCATTTTCTTCTCTGTTTCGCTATTAGATGCCGAGTCATTTGTTCTGTTTGATTTTGATATGTACGAGGTGCACAAATGAGTGAGGAGTACGAATGCACATAATGTTGACAGTTGAACTAAGTTTCGCCGACCATTCAACAGAGCTTGTTGAGGAGGAAGAGGATTCATAGACTTCTGAAGATATCGTGGCTCCTCGATAATCCATCCAGATGGGTAATGACTATCCCTGAATTGAGATATGAGACTACCGTATAGCATGCTTGCGGCTGTTACTGGTCCCAGCAGCAGAGCCGTAAGGATTCCATCGTCCGCATCCGCACTAAGCGCGATGGGTTCAGCCAGGATATCCTCACGAACGAAGAAGACTTATACGCACCGATAGTCCTTCGCAGTTGTCATCCAGAGTAACGACTTTTGGGGAGAAGTATTGTTTACGACATGTGGAGATGTATGGCGACGGTGGCCTTGCTCAACATGAGGAGTTGCATGCGGAGGGGTTACCGGAGTCCTTGTGGCCAACATGTATACAGCCGAGGCAACCGTGAGGGCTCCGAGCTCTGTAATCGTGTCAGTTCGGCAATGAAAGAAAATTAAAAAATCTCAAATCGTACCTCTTACGATCCATAATTCGTCTACAACATACGGAGAATGTGAGAATTGGAACAATGCCACCGAAATAGCGAAAAATAAAATTAGATGTTCTAGCAGTTTGCGGATATCAACTTGTGCGCCAAAGCGAGGTATCGATGGATTGAGTATATAATATTTTGGTAATAAATTGATGATTATTTTGTGGTGAACGCCGTGTGAGGACGAATGCCTCATTGATGACGGAGTCCGTATATGAGGTGAATTTTGTTGCGTGGCGTCTGTGGTCGCCACTGGCGGGTGCTGTCCACTATTTCTAGACACGGTTGGAGAGCTATTTCTCGAGAAACTCGGAGGCGTAGCGGTTTGTTCGACAAGACGTCTGCTGCGCACAGACGAATCTTCGTCGGGACTGTCGTCAAAGGTACTACTTTCTTCTCCTGTATGTTGAGGGTTTCCATGACTGTGTGAGGAGGATGCGCTAGCCATGTAGCTTGTACTCCAGTCCATAATGGCTGCGGTTGGCCTGGAGGCACCTCGAGCCGTTGAGCGTCTCCTTCTCGGCTTCATCGTCACGTGCCCATTGGTATGAGCAGGAGGAGGAGGAGGTGAAGGTGAGGAGCGGGTGCTCGTGGATTGCTGCGTTTTGAGAAAATCCCCTACCGGGGGGAGCGGCAAGTGTTTGAATTGCTGCCACGCTCGACCACTCGGCTGCCTGTGTAAACAAAAAACATTTGCAGTCGAATTGAATAGGAGAGTTACTTGATGGACGTGGCCGACTCTTGAACCCAAGCACTACTTGGAATCTACCATGACGAGGCATTCAAAAAACAATACCGCCAACTCGGTATTTTCAAAGGCAGAAAGAGACAAACTAAGCGTCCATTATGGCACGCAGAGAGCCCTTCTTGGTTCAAACTCGCATCGCCGGTTCGATGCATGCTCGCTCTGCCTTTCTAGGGCAGTCACACCAGTAACATGCTCAAAAGGTCACTTATTCTGCAAGGAATGCGTGATGAAGGACCTCCTAGGCCAGCGAGACGCTCTGGCAAGGAAGAAACAAGAGATTGAAGCACTCAGGAAAGAGGAAGAACTCGCCAAGGAGCAAGTCAGAATAAAGGCGCGTGAACTAGTCTTGTCGGGTAAAGGAGGATCGTTGTTTGGAAAGCGCAAGGAACGCGAAGACTCCAAAGCGGAAGGTCTGTCATCCTTTCCTTGCGGCCCTGTTAGACATAACGGGACTTATTATCGCCCAAAGAAGAGGCAACATCCTCAAACAAAAAGCGAAAATTCGAGTTTGATCCCGAAACAGCCAAGAAGCTTGCTCAAGAGGCAGAGGATGAAGCAGTTCGCCAGCTGGAATTCGAACAGGTGAGCTTTGTTATTAGATTTTTCGCTGGTCACCCACTAATTGGCCTAAGAATGAGGCACGCAAGGCCAAACTTCCAGCGTTCTGGCTGCCATCCCTTACTCCCGATTCCCAAGTCGGCCTACTTCCATTAAAGGACATCAAAATGCAAACCATGTGTCATGCATCAGATCCTGCTCATGTCCTCTTGTAATTCTTCCTTATATGTTTGCCCAGACTCCACACTGACTCTGAGCAGGATGAAACATCTCATTCCGGTGAAATTCACTCCGATGCCAAACGAGTCCTCTTCATCAAACAAGGAAGAAAGCATGTGCCCATCTTGCCAGAAGCAACTGTCAAACACTACCAATATGTACCGTACGTCTATTCTTACAAGCGATTAACCGCTCCTATCTAATCTCTTGTGCAGTCATGAAGCCGTGTAGTCATGTCATTTGCAAGACATGCACAGACACTCTGGTCAAACCGTCGTCACAATGCGTTGTCTGTGATGTAAACCTCGAGTCAAAGGATATCATAGAGCTGGTCCGCGAAGGTAATTGCACCATTCACGTTGGGGGCTACAACACTCACATCGCTCCTATTAGGTACTGGGTTCGCCAGTGGAGGTCGAGTAGAAACTGTGAAGACTGGAACCGCATTCCAGGGTTAGTCGCGTCATTTCCCACTAGCTAGTTCCGTGTCATCTTGGGGGACCATGCGAAATAGATACTTGTACCTGTACTTGATTAATCGAGAGCTGTCTTGCCAACCACACGTGAAAAGTGTATAGTCGGTATTGGGTTGCTTTCTCCTTAACCAGCTTGTGCCTTGCCAATCGGGTGGCGCCCGGCAGCTCGGGCTCAAACATGGCCCGTGCGATTGACGTCGTCGCATTACTATATCTACTCTATACTTAGTACCCAGGCCGTGCCTCGATCTCACTTGGACCTTACTACATGATGCAGGTAGCCAACGCGGTATTAGATAGAACGAAAACCTCCTATGCATTGGGTATCATCGCGGCAACAGGAGGTCTTGCTTGGCTCTTGTCTAGAAAGCCCTACGTCCATGAAATAGGAGGAAGAAAGTCCCCTCCAGGTCCCAAGCGCAAGTTGCTGATCGGCAATGCGAAGAACTTTCCCACCACGAAATGGATGGAGGCGTTTAGCGAGTTACAGAAAACATACGGTAGGTATCACGCGCGAAAGTACTTTTTTAAAACGAGTAAATGTCTCATAATAATGGCCTATAGGTGATATAATATACTTCCAAGTCCCAGGTCGCGGGGTCTTGGTCCTCAACTCTCTCGAGGATGCTGAAGACTTGTTGGGAAAGCGTGCAAACATATGGTCTGCGCGTCCAGAAAGCTATATAGTTATGGGGTTGTGAGTACCATCCCACATCCAATCGTGACCCTACGTAGCATTGACCCCATTGCTTCCTCAAGGATGGAATTTGGTTGGGCTTTGCCTTACCTGGTCCCAGGAAATGACCACAACGAACAAAGGAAGATATTCCATCAGGTTATTGGGCCACGCGCTGTAACCTCCTTCGATACTATGCTCCATGAAGGAGCCGACGAGTTTTGCAAGTCCTTGCACGGGTTTTCAGGAGACCCCGAGGATATTGTATCCCAGTGAGTGATTATTTGGTTCAATGCGAATCAATCTGACGATAATGAAAGCGCCATTGGTCAAATTACGATTCGAATTGCGTACGGAGACGAAGTACATCGAGAGCATGGAGATGAGCTAGTCCAGCTCAACTCGGAAGGCATTACTTACTCCACTTGGTGCACTCAACAACTCTGGCTCGTCAACGTCTTCCCCCTCGGTTCGCCCATGTTCCTTTATTCGTGCACTTGGCACTGACTCGATCTCGTCAACAACTGGTAGCTCGTTATTTACCTAGTTGGTTCCCTGGGGTCAAGTTTCATTCTTACGTGACCAAGGGGAAAGATATGTTTAGTAAAATTCGAGTCTGGGCGTTTGGTATGGTGAAGGAGAAAGTGGTGAGCACGAAACCCCTCAACATTTATAGCGAATCTGACAACAGTAACCCTACTAAGGACCAAGGGACAGCTGACCTCTCCGTCATCTCCAAATACCTCGGTGATGACGAGCGCTCGAATGAATATCTGCGGGATGCCACTGCGTTAATGTATCTTGGTACGCTGCATCGTCCAATATATCTATTCAAACTCATAACTGGCTTTATTTCTAGGTGGCGTCGACACAGTAAGCATCAGACATGCCAAGCCTGAATTGTTTATTAATAGTAATCCGCGCTGATCGTCAGACATACGCTGCCATAATGAGTTTCTTCGCCAATATGATACTATACCCAGAGGTGCAAAGGAAGATACACCATGAACTTAACGAAGTTGTTGGACACGGTCGAAGCCCTACAGTCAGCGACCTATCATCCCTGACGTACCTGAGGGCGGTTTGGAAGGAATCTTTTAGGTCAGTGAGATTTCTGCATGCACCGTTATGATGATGCTTACCTCCCTTCATCGTCTAGGATGACACCGGTTGCTCCTACTGGTAAGGTTCTCGTACTCCCATAGTGCAATACTTATACCTCTCCCCGTTGCCTGATAGCGGTACCGCATGCTTCTACGAGCGACGATAATTGGAAAGGGTATTTCCTCCCCAAAGGCACGATGATTGTCCCAAATGTTGGGTAGGTGAAACCCACAATGGTCCCGATCTTGTCTCATTCGAGATCCCCACTATAGGTTTATGTTAGTCGACCCACGGCACTGGGGAAATGATGCAAATGTATTCAAGCCAGAGCGTTTCCTCGGTCCTGGTGCTTCGTCCCTTCCAGACGTTGAGTCGCTCACATTTGGGTTTGGAAGGAGGTGAGAGTCCAACTTTCACGTTGTCAGGACGTGTTTACTGACATAAAACACGTAGACGATGCCCAGGAAGATACTTAGCAGAGCGCAACGGCTTGCTCTACATCGCTGCAGCTCTCTCCGCATACGAGATACGGCCTGCAGCCGATATGGCGACCCCGGTCTCAATCACATTTAGTGACAACAAAATTAGGCATGTCTTGGCTAACTCTAGTTATTACATTGTCTAACATTTCTTACAGACGGCCAACCAATCTCAAATGCCAATTTGTTTCACGTCGATGAACCCTTCACGATTATTCCAACGTAACCGTTATGTGTTTATCTGGTTCTTAATGATGCAGCAAGTTGTATAAAAGCTAGTCTCTCAAAGCTCTCTGTTTCCTTTGCAATTCAGGTCAACTCATTAATGTGTTTTAACGGGTGAAAAGGCGGAGTGGTGCATTCCTGCGAGGCGCCCTAGCACAAAGTACAGGGAAGGGTGAAAAAAAAGTGGTGGTGAACAGGAGCAAAAAGGCATAGGCATGGCAAAGCGGGGAAGAGGAGGGACAGTAAGGCGAACAAAGGTAAAAAGTAAAAAAGGTGATCCCGTATTTACAGAAGGAAAAGGGGAAGAGGGGGAGGTAAAGGGGGGTTAAGAACGGAATTATTTGAAAACCAATCAGACTGTTTTTGATCAATTGGCGGGCCAACCAACGGTGCTGGCTACCGGGTGGATAGGGCGCTGAAGACCCTGGGTTTTTGAGCCATCGACGGCCATAGAGACTTCTATGACGCCTTTGGCATAGCGTTCTGTCGTGGACTGCAACTCGCGCAAGACCACAAGATCGCCATAACGACCGGGGAGAGCAGTCACATCCCTCGCAAGCATGCTGTCGACATTCTGGAACGAAAGATCGACGAGCTGGAGGTATTGACCGATAAACGAGACATTGCGGATCGGACCGTCTGCTGGGAGGAGGGAGCGCAAAGTGTCTGGGCTGAGGGAACCCATGCCGCCGGCAGGTTGGGGGCGACCGTTTGAAAAGACGATTTTGCGGGGTTCGGGCCCGGGAACGCGAGTGCCGGTGATGGCGAGCACGCGTAATTTGGTGCAATGAATGAGTGCTGCATCGAATGATCGTTTTGTGAGTTTCGTGAATCCATGAAGGCGGACTTCAAGGAGGGCTGGGAGGCTTTGGAGGAGCGATACAACGGCATCGTCCGTAACTAAATCAACAGAAAGTACAATAGGGATGGATTTAAGGCCAATGACAAGATGTTGGAGATTGTCACGCAGGCCACTGAGATGTCTAAATGCTTTGCTAGAGGCAGGAGTCAGAAAAACTTTGCGATAGTACTTTGATACTGTTACTCACTCGAATTTGACGGTGCTACGAACAAAGACCCCAGCCCTTTCGTGACGCCGAAGGTGACAAAGTTGGCCTTCCTTTACTATTTCGCATAGAGGCGTCGCAGGAAGGGGCTGCTGGAGCAGGGAAGTCTCCATGGTTCTTTTTTGAATTACAGTATCTGAATAGACGGTTAGAATAGGTGAAAATGGGAAGGTAGAAGGGACCCTTACGGCACACTTGGTCTCTATGGATCGGGGTATCGCTGGGGAGTTCAGGAGTGACAACAACCCTTGAGACCGGGGAACTGAGCTCAGAACGAGTGAGGAACGGCACATCGTTTTCAGAGGGCGGCTCCCAGAATGTCATGTTGGATGAAAACAAGAGACCGGAAGGGGGTGATGGTTCGCGATAGATGTGGAGGGGTGCTTGAGGCTTTTCAAGAGGAAGAGGCAAAGAATCTGGGAGATCGATTGGGAACCATTCAGGAGTCAGAGGGAGCTGACATGTAGGAAGTCTAGGGGTTACATCCTCCATCGGGTGTTTTGGCGGGGTTGTAAAGCGCTGAGCGGGTCTCGGAGGGGTCCATTGGGTGTTGTTATTGTGCCAATGGGAAGTGCGAGAGGGGGGAGTTGGCCAACGGTTGTGATTATTAGGTTTGTTATTGGTGTACAGAGGAGAAGCCCTTGGAGGAGGAGTAACACGTTGCATAGTAGTTTGATCCAAATTATGAGAACGACGCGAGGGGGTATTATGTGCAAATGGGGAGTGAGCCTGCCTGGCTGGGTGATAGTGGTGATGATACAATGACTGTTGTTGTGGGCTATGATAGAACGATGCAGAGGCTGATAAATGGTGATGGTAAGGCATTGAAGATGACATTGTGTGTACAGGCTAGTAGATAGTAGATAGCTCGAGGAGGCAACAGGTGGGCGGCACGGGGGCGAGCGAGCGAGCGAGCGAGTCGGGAGAGCGGGTTGAAACAAAAAAAGGATAGTACGGGTGGAGGAGTGCTGATCGTGATGGAATACGACTTTTTAGGTCTTAACGTATCTTCAAAAGTCACTTGAAAATGCTTTCGAGACGCCTGGAAGGTGAAATAAAAAAATTCGCGGTAGGAGTCAAGGTCGAAGAGGAGTTTGGGTAGCGTGGCACTCGGGGCTCGCTCACAAATCACCAAAATTATAAAAATTCAAAATATATTCAGATTGGGATTCCAGATGACTCAAGGAACGTTGGCGTCTATACTAGAATGCGCTGGCAGGATGTGGCAAACGATTGGCCCGCTCCGATTTGAGGGTGGAACGACCAACGTTGAACCTTTATAAATATATTTTAAAATAATAATTCCCAATCTTAGGTTTAATCTCGGATTGTCCGTTCTTCTCCTTTCTTTCTTATAATCACAATCGCGGCATTTGATAGAGGTCACGTGATGTACAACATGGCCGCCAGCGGGTTTCCCCACGTACCAACCGAAAGTCGCCGCAATTGGTTGGAACCTTCGCTTTCGACCACGATCACCAATCTCCTCCCAGTCATTCAGCAATGGCAATGGCCAATACCAGCCTTGCTGCTCGCTGGTGTCACTGGGGACGTTCTAGTTCCTCTATCAGAGACTTGAGGTTGCCACGCATCGCTGCAAACGTTCGCTACTTTGCATCGTCAGCACCCGTTAGAGCGGAAGAGAAGAGTATTCCGAGTATGTACATATTTCCCGATCATCCTTTATCGTCTCGTATTGACCTCATGTCGCGCTTGTCGTAGCCGGGGTGCCTTTCTCCCAATTAACGGTGGGCGTTGTCAAAGAGCAGTATGATGGTGAACGACGAGTGGCTATAACACCACAGAATGTGGCCATTTTATTGAAGAAGGGCTTCAAGCAAGTCTTGGTCGAGACTGGAGCAGGATTCCAGGCTCAGTTCCTCGACGAAAACTATAAAGCCGCAGGAGCGACTTTGGTCACAAAAGATCAGGTCTACTCGACTTCGGATATCCTGTTGAAAGTACGGGCACCGCTGCTCGAGGGAGGGTCCTCGCACGGGTCTGCCGAGATGGATCACATTAAGAAGGATTCAACTGTGATTTCATTCATTTATCCAGCACAGAACCCAGATACCGTCAAGGCACTCAAGGAGAAAAACGTCACCCTCTTTGCTATGGATCAAATCCCTCGTATTAGCAGAGCTCAAACATTTGATGCCCTCAGGTAAAGTTTCAAGTCCCATGCAAAGATTTGATTTTTGACATATCAACAAGCTCTATGGCAAATATTGCGGGATACAAGGCTGTTCTGGAAGCCAGTAATGTCTTCGGAAGATTCTTGACAGGACAAGTAACTGCAGCAGGCAAAATTCCCCCAGTAAGAACCAACTTGCTCCTTCTTTTACAGTCTTTTAACCCCAATTTCAGACCAAGATCATGATCATTGGTGCCGGTGTCGCTGGTCTGTCCAGTCTTGCGACCGCTCGACGAATGGGTGCTATCGTCCGTGCTTTTGATACTCGGGCTGCCGCTCGCGAACAGGTTGAGAGTTTAGGAGGCGTAGGTGAATTCTTCTGTTTCCTATGATCATCTCTCATGACCTCGTCTATAGGAATTCCTCGAAGTCTCGATCAAGGAGGACGGTTCTGGTGCAGGCGGATACGCTAAAACTATGAGCAAGGAGTTTATCGAAGCGGAAATGGCCCTTTTCATGGAACAGTGCAAGGAAGTCGACATTGTGATCACCACGGCGCTGATTCCTGGAAAACCCGCTCCTAAGCTCATCACCAAAGCCATGGTTGCTGCTATGAAGCAAGGCTCAGTCATTGTTGATCTCGCTGCAGAGGCTGGTGGAAATTGTGAGGTGACAAAGCCAGGCGAGATGATCGTCCACGAGGGTGTTTCTATCATTGGTCAGTAACCACTTCAATTCACTGCATATGACCTCTAATATCTGTATTCAAGGATATACCGATCTTCCGAGTCGTCTCCCGACACAGTCCAGTACCCTGTATTCGAACAACATTACCAAATTCCTCCTCTCCATGGGAACCGAGGACAAAAAGTATATCGTCAATCTAGAGGACGAGGTCGTGCGTCGGTCCATCGTTGTGCACAAAGGAGAAATGCTCTGGCCTGCCCCAGTTCCCCCGCCGCCCCCGACTCCTCCAACCCCTGCCGTCGCTGCCGCAGCCGAGGAAGTCGTTGCTGTTACCCCTTACAAGAAGGCTGTCACAGATGTTAGTCTCCTTACCGGTGGGCTCGGAGGACTCGTTGGTATTGGCGCTCTCACCGGCCCTGCCTTCATGTCAAATGTTTTTACGCTGGGACTTGCTAGTTTGATCGGTTATCGTGCAGTTTGGGGTGTTGCTCCTGCACTTCACTCCCCTCTGGTATGCAATGCTCGAACGCTAGTCTGAATAACGCGACTGACTGACTCTCAATATAGATGTCTGTGACCAATGCTATCTCCGGTCTTGTTGCCGTCGGTGGAATGTTCGTTATGGGTGGTGGCTTTATTCCCCACACCGCTCCACAATGGCTCGCTGCTATCTCTGTCCTCCTCGCCAACGTCAACATCTTTGGTGGATTCTTGATCACAAAGCGGATGTTGGACATGTTCAAGCGGAGCACGGATGCGCCAGAGTACCTCCATCTCTATGGCATTCCCGGAGTCATCTTTGGTGGTGCTTTTGTGGCTGCAGCAATGTCAGGAGCCACCGGTCTCATCCAAGCTGGATATCTTGCAAGCAGTTTGCTCTGTATCAGTGCGTTTTGTGATTTATGCCGAATCGGCACCATGACTGACTCTGCTTTCCAACAGCTTCAATCTCAGGCCTGGCATCCCAGGTTACCGCACGCCAAGGGAATGTTTTGGGTATACTCGGAGTCGCATTCGGAATCATGGCCTCGCTCTTGGCTGTGGGCTTTGAACCAGAAGTATTGGCACAATTCGCCGTCCTCACACTGGTCGGCGGTACGGCGGGAATACTCATTGGCCGTCGTGTCACCGCTATGGAACTCCCACAAACAGTGGCCGCACTTCACTCTGTTGTCGGGTTGGCTGCCGTGTTCACCTGCGTTGGAAGCGCTTTGACCGATCTCGAACATGCCTCCACACTCCACACTGTTCTCTCCTACCTCGGTATCATTGTCGGTGGTATCACGTTCACTGGCAGTTTGGTCGCCTTTGCCAAGTTGAGTGGTAAAATGTCGAGCAGGCCTATGAGACTCTTTGGCGGGCAAATTACCAACGCGGGACTGCTCGCGGCCAATGTGGCAACCATGGGGGCATTTATCTCAGCCGCTCCCACTGTACCGATGGTGGCTGCGGGATTCTTGGGTGCAAGCACTCTTTTGAGCTTTATCAAAGGGTTCACATTGACATCGACGGTCGGAGGGGCTGATATGCGTATGTGCTCTTGAAATGTCGCTGAGGTTTATGTTGCTGACATCTTCTCTCTAGCTGTCGTTATTACTGTGCTGAATGCCTACTCTGGGTTTGCCCTGGTTGCTGAGGGATTGATGCTGCAAAATGAGTTGCTAACCACCGTGGGGAGTCTCATCGGTGTCAGTGGTTCCATCCTGAGCTATATAATGGTGAGTACAAGCGATATCACTGCTTGGTGCACTTTATTCATCCAGATGTCAGTGTCGTGCAATGAATAGATCTCTCACCAACGTATTATTCGGTGGTATTGCCGCACCTACGGAGGCGGCGAAAAAGCTAGAAGGTGTTGTTACAAAGGTGAGTTCAGACAGTACGCGCTGGGAAAAGTCTGACGACTTTCTTCATAGACCTCCGTCGAGGAAACCGTGGATGCTATGCTGGATGCTGAGACCGTCATCATTACGCCTGGATATGGACTTGCCGTTGCCAAAGCACAGTATGCTATTGCGGACATTGTCAAGGCGTTGACCGCAAGAGGCGTCAAAGTTAGATTCGGAGTGGTACGTTCACAAGTCAGTTACGAACAAAGATGTTTATTGGTTTATTAGCATCCCGTTGCTGGACGTATGCCCGGTCAGATCAACGTTCTGCTGGCTGAAGCTGGCGTGCCATACGATGGTGAGTAATTTTGCATCCGGCGTTATGACTTCTCACTAATCTTGACTCCAGTCGTCCTTGAAATGGAGGAGATCAATGACGACTTTGCAGACACTGACCTCACTCTGGTAAGTTGTACTGGTTTGTACACCGGGCCGATGCTCAAACCTCCTCATTAGATCATCGGAGCAAACGACACTGTCAACCCTTCAAGTCTTGAACCAGGCTCTCCGATCCATGGCATGCCTGTTCTCAACGTGTGGAAGTCGAAGAACGTGATTGTGATGAAGAGGTCACTTGCTGGAGGATATGCAGATAGTAAGTTGCAACGGTGAATACAGATATAACACGAAGACTAATTTGATCCTAGTTCCCAACCCACTGTTTTACATGAAGAACACCAAGATGCTTCTGGGTGATGCGCGAGACACTTGTGAAGCGCTCAAGCAGGGCATTGAAGCTCGCAAGAAAGAATGATTTGTCGGAATGTCTTGTAAATTCTTGTAGATTGTCTGGAAAAGATTTTATTGTCTCGTTAAGTCCGAGAGAGCCGAGCAGAAGACATTACGGAACGCTTGCGTGGGTGCCTTTGACGAGGATTGCCACGTCTTGCTTCTCAACCCCGGCCTCGTCCGCCTCACCCTCTGTTTTTAATTCCAGCCCAAAGCTGCTCATTGTTACCAGCATGAATCCCGCCGTCACAAACTTGATGATCTCGCTGGGCGCGATGCAGCTCGCCAAAAAGGTCCCCTTTGACGACCCGAATGTTCTCACCGTTGTTCGTATTGGATACTTGGCCTCACAAGCCTTGTGTGTTGGAGTGTATCTTTATATCTCCTATAAGGTTCGTTGACTTATCGCCCTTGTGGGGTTTACCCGTTGACGAGGTGGACTTTTTCTCGCGACTCTAGATCAAGCAAAAGAACGATATGACAGTGTTGAAATATGTTGAACCGAAGAATCCTCTGTCTTCGGACCAACCAAATTTGGTTGTGACAACAAATCGTGACTATGACCTCGAAGAGACGTCAAAATTGGTGAGTTGTGGATATTTTCGAGCAATCTTTCTGCAGAACTAAAATTGCATGCTAGTTGCGCGCTGTCTATATGGGAGTAGCCATGATGACGTTCCTCCACTTGTACATGAAGTATACCCAGCCCCTCTTCGTTCAGGGTCTTATGGGTATCAAGGGTCTTTACGAGGCGAAGCCAGTTGCTCTTTATATCTTTGGCAAGCCCGCAGAAGGTGACCTCAAGCGACCCTTCAAGCAACCCCCAGGCATGTTTGGTGGTGAGCACATTTCATGCACTAATTGCTCTCATTGTATCTGACATATTTCCAGCCAACTCTCCTGCTACCGATAAGGCATCCATTGCCGCTGCCGAGGGCAAGCCCGCTCCAAAAGAAGAGTAGAAAGCTTTTCGCTATTCTTCATGCCGTATGCACGGGAAGGTGCTTATGGATATAGTTTTAAGGTTATTATTGGGCTGGGCATTTTTCATCTCGACTCGATCTTTTATGGTTGCACATGTGCACGCATACGCACGTACATGGCATGTAGACATTTGCTAGTAGCCATACTTAATCCTAGCTTTTACTGTACTCTCGTCTCGGTTATCAAAACAGCCTGAATCTTTCAAAGCCGGCGGGATTGAAAATACGCAGAAACACATTTACTTCCCACCACATCACCCTTTGGACCTTATTGGCCTCACGACGGCCACAAAATAAATGTCTCTAATTTCTAGAACAGCACCGAAGACGAGGCTGCAAGTGCTAAGGTCCAAGCCATGCTCTCGTCCTCAACAAATCAACGCCAACAAGCGGTTTGCGTCTTCGGGACCCACCAAGACCAACGAGACAATGGACAAGGCTGGAGAATATGCGAAAAAGGTTCGTATTGTGTCCGAATATTGCTTACCGCTCGAACCGTCACTGACGAGTCCATTTCGACCGGCTTTTTTCTCTAATTCTCTCGCTGCATTTTACCTCCCCATTTTGGATACTGCATTTATTCTTGTCACTGTATACAGGCATATGAGCAAGGATCCGCCGTTGCTGGCAAAGCCTTTGATGGAGCCAAGAAATACGCTGGACCAGTCGGGGAACGAGTAGGAGGTGCTTTAGGAGGTATGTTACCCATACAAGAACTATTATTCAATTCGTTGATGTGGACGGCTTTCCCTCTCAGGCTACCGTGAACCTCTCACCTACAATTTTGCCGTCCTCAAAGAACTCCTCAAAAAGGTGTACATTGCTGAATCGCTTGCACCTCCAAGATCTCTCGAGCAAATCACACAAGCCTATCGTTCGCTTTGGAAGCAAGGCTCGTCGCCTCAATGGTGGAGAGAGACGTTGAACTCTGGGGAATGGAAGAAGGTCGGTATCTATGCCTTAGAGGCCTATGGAATCTTCCATATCGGAGAGATGATTGGCAGGAGGAGTATCGTAGGCTATAACCTCAAGTAGACTTCTGGCTGTTGCCCGAGTATTCGGACTTTTTGCTACGTTGGTGCCTGTGCATGAAATAGAGAGGTCATCTTCGTCTCACACGGTATGATGATTAAGAGGATGGTTTCTCGGGCCCAGTGTGACGGAACCTGTCTCGTAAAATCACAGCTCTATTGTTTCTTTCGGTTTGAACTTCTTGCTAGCTCGTTCCGCAGCACGAAAGCGGAACTGATTACCGTATAGCTCAAACTCTATACGAGGATCGCTGTCTTGTGAATGGGGAGATGGTGCAAAAAGCGGGAGTGATAGTGTGAAGATGGCGCCTTGCTTTGGCAAGACTGTACCACTTGTCAGCAGAGGAAAAGACAACCACAGTGGTCTAGATGGTTATAGATGATAGGATCTTCGGGATGAGCTGCATACCTTTGAGCTTGTCCTCTTTGGTGACAATCTTGAACGTGTTGCTCGTCTCGTGAACGACAATGCCTTCTCGACCTACACGAGAAGCATTTTTACACTCTTTCACTGTGATTAGATCACGTCAGTATGTTTTTACTGTCCACCGGCGACCGACTCACCTTTCACGATGCACCCATGAAGATCCGCCTTGATGAGCTTGGCTTGTAACCCGGCAGTACTCGGCATCACGTTTCCTATTTGCTCCTTGGTAGGCAGCACCTCTGGCCGTGGTGCCAAACCCAACGCCTCTGCGATATAACTCGTCCACATTGCGTGCACAGGCCAAAAGATCTCCCATTTCGCGAGTCGTTCATCAAACTTCCATACGCCCAATTCCATCGCCTTTCGTTTGCCCATGACACATTCGCGCTTTCGGTCCTGTGCCGCTTTGCGACGCTGCTTCTTTGCGAGTCGTAGGGCCTTATCGGCGCTTTCTTTTGGTGGATTTGTGAGTTGGACCTGCTGGTTCTCGAGTCGTGTTTCATATGTTGCTGCAACTGATGGAGGAAGTTGTGATCTGAGTAATGTAGGCGTAAAGGGGGTTGCAGATGAGAATTTGAAGCGCTGTCCCTATGAATCTCGTCAGTGAGACATATGGTACTACGAAAACCAGGAGGGTTACCTTTATTGGTGGGAGAGGCTGATATGGATCCATCGTGGAGGGGAGCAGAGAGCCCGTCCGCCTGCCTCCAGCTGCATCAGGTCTCGCATTAGAAAGTAGGCGTATATCGAAAAAACAACTCGCGATTTGCATGGAAGGAAATGAATTCTACATAGCGGCCTCAAAATTTGTCATTTAAAACCTTTTTTGGGTCCTTCACTTTCATTCTCGCCGACCGGCAAATAAGCGCCCACGATAGTGACCGTACCACTGGTCCATTCCTTCAAATAATGCTCTGATCAAATATCTCACAAACCTACGACCTGTTTCTTCGACGTTCTGTCTACTGGAGTTGCCTGTGGCGTTGGCCATTCACAGTACGTAGCGTGTTGCGCACAGTGCCGTCAATTTCATCTCTATATTCTTGGCAGCGTCCTCCGTAGTATTTCTCCAATTCCACGAACCAGACGAATCAGATGCTTGGTGACGCGGTTGTATGTCACAGGCTTGTGGCATAGTTTTCGACCGCACTCCGTACACTCCAGCTTTGTGTCATGATTCTGCTAGTACACTAGGTACCCGGTATGCGTATCGACTATTTGGTTGGGCCAGAGGTTGTCAACTTCACGAACGACCCGAGGCACGATATAAGCTGGATTACCCGGCCTTCAAGCTACTGCCCAAATGCAATGATGCCGGTATGTCTACAAAGAAGTAAGATTATATACATTGTAAGGCTAGATTCTACAATTTACATAATAGATACAGGTGGTGGAACTTTCGTCGTGAGAATTACCATAAAAAGCCGCTAACATCCCAGGCTCAGGCAAAAAATTAAGGTTGAGGCTGGGTAAATGAAGCCCGTTCCTGATATTTTTTGAGGGGTTTGGAGGGACATCCCACCCAGCTGAATCGACCGATTCAGCCTCGTGTCCCAGCTGATCCGACTGGCCACGCTCCCTCGCCGTTTAAGATCAGTCGCGGCTGGTTTAAGGATTGAAGATAAAGCAAACATAGCATTGTTATTACCCAGCATTTGTGGAAAAAAGAATAGCATAACACAGTCTCGTATCGACAAAAAAAGAAACCCATCCGTGTATAAACAACGACCGGACCGTTTACGGTCAACTCACACCTCTTCACGGAACCGCGAGTGTGACTCTGCAGTACTGTGTCTGTTCCCACCGCCCCCTTCGACGTCGTGTTCTGGAGCATGGGCCGGTGAGTCCCTTCCACCGTGGCCGTTTGCACTGCTGGGACGCATGCGTGGAGAGCGACCTTCAGGAGCCTTTTCCAACTGACGCTTGGACGGTCGACGAGCAACATCTGCACCATGGCCGTTGGCAGACACATCTTGTCCGAGACCTTCATCCTCGTCCTCAGCGGGACGATAGCCTCCAGGCGGGGTATAATTCTTCTTCTCAAGCTACGAAATATCGTCAGTAGATGTACCAAAAGGCCTAAAGCAACGCAAGGACGTACAGCGTATCCATTGGGACCCATCTCGATTCCTGACCGCCGTTTACCGTTCGTAGTCTCCTGGTACGCGTTTTGCGTATATGCAGGGACGGCTTCATCATGCAAACTATACCGTCTACCCACAAAGGTCGCGCTCTCGCGGCCCCTCGGCTCCTCATGATGTTGACGGTGGTGTGGTTCCTCTTCAACAGAGCTGCCCTCCTCATCCTCACTACCCTCCTCGCCGTCGTCACTCGTGTATCCGACGGCACGAACGGCAGCTTCGACCGGTCCACTGCGGTCCATTGTATCCGAGGCAACGAGGTAGCGGGCGACGAGCATGCGGCAGTCTTGCCACCACTCCATCATCTCCTCATGGCTCCGCGCACGGAACGTATACCCGTGGGTACTATTCCCTCCCAGCTTAGCAGGTAGCTTGAAACTATTACGCCTGCTCCCCTGCGCGTCCTGTTTACCCTCAAGAACAAACTTGTGCGACTTGGAGCGCTGTGTGGATGGTGGGCCGAGCGTGCAGAGGGGCAAAAAGACGGAAAACTTGGGGGTCGAACGGGCGTTTGGATCTGACGAAGCGTACTCGTGCAACCACCCAGAGGGGGTGAGCACAAAGTAGCCTTCCTCCCAACTTCGACTCCAGCGCTTTTTTCGTTCGAGAAGTCCCACGTGAACGGCAATCACACTAGCGTCGTTCTTGAAGGGATACTCGATGACGTCTGGGTTACGAAGCGGGGTTTCTGGGTCAAGGAGGTGGTCCGTGCGTGCAGCAAATTCAACCCATTCTCGGTCTGGGGACAGTGAAGCCATAGATTCTCCTAAGATGCGCCATGTTTGCTGTACGGTCGTGGACATTCTCGACTGCCATTCGTCAAACGTCTGCCAAGTCGACTGGATGCTGCGGACGATGCCCTCTTCGAAATGAGCTGATGATTGCTGCATGATGACAATACTCTTTTGAAGCGCATTCTCCTCGAGTACTTGCTTCTGTAACTGCTTCGCAACGAGAATGTTTTGTACATAGGGATCGTCCTTTGCGGTCACGGCCATGGGTGTGTTCTTGAACAACGCAATGGAACGAGCGAGTTCTGCAATTTGCTTGGTACTACTCTCTCGCTCACGAGCTACTGTTGTAGCGAGGCGACCAGTATCACGCTCGACATTGCGAATGTGGCCTTTGATCTCAGAGCGAAGTTTCTCGAGGTGGGAAACGATAGACGAGTCAATGGTACGTCCGAGATTGGCGTGAGCATCTGCAATTGTACGTGTCTTGTCCCGAATATTGTAAAATATGTCCTACAAAGAAAACAAAAGGAAGCGTTAGTACTGGGAGGTTCTCCGAGACTCGTGATTCATGTGCATAGGCAACGCAAATCACAAAAGGAAGGATTTATTGTACCTGAAGACCACCTTGGCCTAAGAATTGGTTGCCCGCACGAAACGGCACCTGAATGACGCCGCCGAGTTTTGTCAACTCTCTGGCCGTGTTGTTCTCGATATCTGCAACACCCTGGAAGTAGGCTTTAAAGGACGATGAATATTAGCAGGCGACGAAACACCGGAAAAGGAGAGAGCGGTACCGATGAGCTGCTTTACAATGGCCTTCCAAGCGATAAAGCGTTCAATGATCACGTCTGAAGGACGTAAATCATGAGGGGCAATATTCTTCTTTATGAGCGTTTGTGAGCGGGAGAGGGTGCTCCTCCTTGAAACGCTCGTTGTTCGAGAGACAGCGTCTGGATCACGGTGAGCATCGCGCATCACAAATCCCGACATTTTTCTGTAATTTCTTGTGCCAGGTACAAAGGACGCAGGGCCAACGGAGAAATGGACGAGAACAAGGGCGGGGTCGAAGTGAGTACGATGACGTCTATGTGGTCTTGGTAGCCAGCTAGGTATTTTTACATTGGGAGATGAATATTCTGGATATTAGTCTTGTGATTTGCATCCAAACAGCTAGGCTAGTCGTCTTCGATCATGTGACCGTGAATGTAGCCACCTCGTTGCAAGAACTCTTCTTCTGACGATCGAAACGCCACTTCGGGGATACTTTGTTTGTCACCGACAGGGTAAGTTTGGTTTAGGGTAGCTGTCTGACGCCCATAAAGGAACGCGGGAGGCAAACATGTTGTGGTCATTCACATTCTTACTCGCCCACAATGACCGTCTCTCATATCGGTATCAAAGTAGGTCCTGGAAAGCTCGACATGATGGTGGAATGGTATCTCAAAGTGCTCGCCCCTCTTGGGTTCGTATTCGACATTCAACATCATCTTCAGAACCTAAACTATCCCCAGATATAGGAAACATTATGACCTGCGTCCTGATCAACCTGCTGTTGGACTTGGTGCAAAATATCCCGACTTTTGGATCAGGGAATGCCCAGAAGCGAAAGAGCGCACGGAAGATGACGGGCTACATCTTGCATTCTATGCAGATACTCGTCAACAAGTCCGTGAATTTCATGCAGAAGCCATGTACGTGCCCCATTCGAAACCGCCACCTGCCAATTTGCCACACCTCTGTTATAGCTCCTATTAACTTTGGGTATACAGGAATATCGGTGCAAAAGATAATGGAGCTCCAGGTCTCCGACCCCATTACACGAGTGATTACTATGCTGCATATGCCTTTGACCCAGAAGGTACATAGGCGTAAAATCATCCTCAAAGCATCACGACTGACTCGAATCTAGGACGAAATCTCGAGACGCATTGTATGGCCCCAGCCTTCATATCTGAGCCGCAGCAGAAGAACATCTTATTGACCGCAGTGGTAACGATGATCGTAGGGGGCCTCGCATATTTGACAAACTATATGGGATATACCGGCTATCTTAGCCGGTATCTATAACCTGACATTGAGCTTTGTAATGTCGGTAATTGGTTCACATTTGTACGAATAACACTCTTTGTTCTCTGTGATCGGTGGTGCTGGCTTGAAAAACCTGTTTGGCACGGAAATGAACCCTTGAATTCGAGTCATGCCAAGCAGAAATTTAGATGCCTCTGATCATGTGACCGGTATGCACGCATACATCCTCATATCAACCCGTCTTCTTTCTCCGAGACGCCACCCGGATTCGGGGGCTGCTTAATCAGCATATTTGTAAGCAAGCGTGGGTTCAATTTCAGGGTCATTGTGGCAAACGGCTATAAAAGACACGATCTTCTGGCTTTACTCGCTCATTCGCTCATTCGCATTCTCATTCTCATCCTCTAATCATTCATCATGACCATCTCTCACATTGGTATCAATGTCGCTCCTGGAACGCTCGACATGATGATCGACTGGTATGTCGCTGTGCTCACTCCTCTCGGGTACGTCGTTAATGTTGCCACATCTCCTTTCGAGTTCTAACCTATCTAAAGATACAAACTAAAGGTCGACTTGCGTCCTGCATATCCTGTTGTTGGCCTCGGCGCCCAATACGCCGATCTTTGGCTCACGGAACTCAAAGAAGCAAAACAAAACGCCCCAGATGATAAGCTCCATCTCGCATTCATGGCGAGCAATCGTCAGCAAGTTCGTGACTTTCACGCAGAAGCCATGTATGTCACTGTCGAAAGCTTCCCCTGCCAATTTGCCACATCTCTTTCATCCATCGCATTGCTCTATGTCGTTTAGTGCCAACATGAATTCTTATTGACATATTACATACAGGAAAATAGGTGCAAAAGATAATGGAGGACCAGGTCTCCGACCTCATTACGCAAGCACCTACTATGGTGCATTTGTCTACGATCCAGAGGGTGTGTAAACGTGAATCTAGTCTGAAGATCTCGTTCTGACTAGAAATAGGACGTAACGTTGAGACGCATGTTATGACCCCGGCTTTCATGTCTGAGCCACAACAGTGGAATCTCACATTAGCCGCAGTGGGTACAACGGTTGCATTGGGTCTCGGATTCTTGGCAAACTATACGGGCTACCTGAGCCAGTTTATGTAAAACCTACCATCGAGCCCTTTAAAGTGTTGTTAATCAGTTGTCGATTTTATCAATAAAACTATTTTGTTTATAACGATATGGTAACATGAAATGAATTATGTGCAGCCAATATCTCCGTAGCTGGTGGTGATCCTTTGGATCAAAATCTATAGAAGATGAATATCCTTATTGTTGCATTCCCGAATTGATTATTGTTGCGCTCCGAATTGTAGGGCACCAATTGTCTGCATGCTCTTCCAAGTATTCATAAAGTATTTCAATTCTTCCACAGAGGGAAGATGCGGCTGTGGCTGCGGGTCCCAACGACTAATGCGAGACATCCGTTCCGCCCAACCGCGCGATGCCCAGCGCACCGTCATGGCAATGAGAACATCCGCAGAATTTCCAAACGCGTCGTGCCAGAGCGGCCAGCGGCTGCGGAGATGCGGCGCGGGCGTCCAAATGCGCAATGCGCCCACCGCATTCGCATCTGCTGTCGCTACCGCCGCGCCTTCTTCGGGAAAAGTCGCAGCCCATTGAATCGTACGTCCGTCATCACCGCTGTCACGGTCATAGTTGCTCGTATTCGGGCGATTCATGTACCGAATGTTGATTTCGCGCAGGTTTGCGTTGGCTTGTGAGATAGTAGTTATGAGAGCTAGTTCCTTGGATAGATCCGTTTTGCCTTGGAACGTGCCGTCACGCGAGTCGACGAGGGTCAGGGAGGTCAAGGATGGGATGGCAGCCGCGACGAGGGCGTAAAACTTGATCGGGAACTGTTGATAATCAGTATTGGTTTGTATACTTGGAATTGTAAGAAGACACGAACCTCGGTTTGGGTCGGGATAGCAGTGGTACACGAGCAGAAGCCAAATGTGAGCTCTTTCAAGTGAGTCAATTTTGACACAACGGATACGAATTTTGCGGTCGACCCATCCCATTCTCCGTTTGGTACGTGGACATAACCCTGAAAATCGCATAATGTGTCCGACATGTGGCCAAACATATCCTGCCATTGCGGAGCAGACGCACACTGGTAGGACAAATGCAATGTTCGCAAGTGAGATGATCTCATGATGGCATTAGCGATATTTCCAGTGAATAGAGGGGCGGTTAAAGTGTCCAAACTCGGGGATACGGCCATTCCATCGTAGATGGCACTAGGCGCGCTGACCACGAAGGGCAGGCGGATAGTATGTATCGACACAGCGTGTTCGACAATATACCTCAAGATTTTCTCGAACGTCGTATGCTCCGAGCTGAAAGTGTTTGGAAAGCTGAGGACGTGGAGCGTTTTGAGGACGCCAATGTGGTGTTTTGCGTGGAGGAGACCACTGAGGACACCATATTTCTTGTCAAATAGACTTGGAAGAAGCTCTTCTATCGGGAGACTCGAGTCCAGGCTGCTCAGGGCTTTGGTGAGGCCGTGACCACGGAGGTATATGGTCTCGTAAAACTTGCGGAGGGCGACAGAGTACATGAGACGGTTGACGCGCATGAGGGAGAGAATAGTTTTGTTCTTGCTGTAGTCTATGACGGATTGAAGTAGCTCTGCAGGAAGAGACCCGAGAGTAACTCGCGCGTCTGAGCGCGCAGGAGACACCTCCGAGTCGTATATGGGTTCAAAAGAGAGTGCATCTCGCATATCTGCCCACCCGTCCATGGTGGTTGAGGTTCAAGATTGACCGCAGACTTAGACGCCGAGCTGCGAGTCAGGCAAAGTTTTTTTTTACCGAAGCATCCTCAAAATCCCAAGCCCTTTTATAAAATTCCGCAAATATTACCGAATATGATTAGTATTACTGATTTAGAACTGCGGCCAAGTCGGAGATTAGATGGAATTGTAGGGGCATGTGGTGACAATTGGGTCCGAAATGGAACATCCGCAGTCAAGCTTTACCTAAAGCTCTGACCCGAGCCTCGTAAAATCTGCTGAATATTCTTGAAAAATAGCAGCAGATTGATGGATCTTGCTGACAGAATTACAGCACTTCAGCGCAAGAAGACGTAAGTATTCGGGGTACTTTTATTTCGATCTAGTGGCTAACAATTTGACGCGGCTCAGCGCTGAAGGAGCGCCTAGGACTCGTGGATTAGTTTCAGTTCCTGCCTCTTCTGCTGCTGGTGCTGGTGCTGCTGGTCGAGGCGAGCGATCGACTGGAACTGGAGGGACAGGTGCTGCGGTGACTGAAAGCGCAGGCAGCAATATAAGACCACGGCATCATCAGGAGACGTCGCCCCGGCCTGGATCTCACTCTCAATCTCCAGCGCGTACAAAACAACTTTACAATCCGGATATTGACCCTATCCCAATGATGAGGGCTCCCAGGCCAGAACGGGTCGCGTCTCCCCCCTTATTACCGCAACAATCCCCATCCACATCCCAACATGCGCCTGCTAGGCAGTTATTCGATCCTAGGAGAGATGACCCCATGCGGTTTGCCGTTTTAAACAATACTACGCATCGGGACCGTCCACCCCCCTCCTCGATCCAATCCTCGTCTCAACCAGACCACTCATCCATCTCATCCTATGCCTCGTCCACCTGGACATTGACATCAAGCACAGGGACGTCGCAATCGTCCGCACCCCCCGAACAGTCCCCAGACAAGGAAGGTGCCAGCAAATTCATTAGTATGCTGAAAAAGGTATACCGCGACATCAACGAACTCGAGAAGAAGACAAAGGACTGGGACCGGGCTGCCGACGATGATGAGACGGCTTCAATAGGTCCTATCACCATGCTCAAGCCCGGTGCCCCCATGCCCTCCTCTTCGGACGAGGACGAAAAGCCTGACCCACTACGCGCCTTAGTCGCGCAGCACAAGCAACTTTCCGAGCACTACCACAGCATGATCACCATGATCCTCCAACCCGTACCCGCATCCATGCTGTCCTTTGTCGACAAGTACCATCTCCCAACACGACTCTGGGCAAACGGAATCCTCCATTGCATCGAGTCCCTCCGACGCTTGAGCAACAAGTTTCCTGGATCCGTAGAGCATATGACCGGCTACATTTACTGGTCGTATCATTTTTACGAGTCGCTATACGAAACCAGTCTCATGAACGAGTTTATGGCACCCTATCGTATCAATTGGATAGAAGCTTTAGGGGACCTGGCCCGCTACCACATGCACGTTGCATCTCGCCAATCACCGCAAGACGCTACAACCCTCTCCGCAGCCCCGCTGACTGAGGATGTCCTCCCGCAGCCCATTCCTCGGATCGATGACACACCGCCACCATCGATAGGCCTGGCTGCCGCAAACGCATTCGACTTGGAGTCTGAGACCGAGATATGGCGCAAGAGTTCCCAGACGTGGTATTCGATGGTCCTTAAGGAGACTCCCGGTATCGGCAAACTGCAGCATAATCTCGGCTTACTCAATGCCGAGGTCGACGATGAAGAATTGCGCAGTGTTTACCACTTTGTGAAGAGGCAAGTTCTCTTCCCTCGTTTGTCGCTTCGTTCCGGCCTGACCAACCTTGTTGTTCAGCATGACTGCGAATCACCCATACCCTGCCTCACGAGAGGCCATCCTACCCATATTCTCCAAACCTGCCCAGCAACGCCGCCATCTCGCCGACGCCAAATCCCCTGAGCTCTTTGTCCTTCTCCATGGCATGCTCTTCACCAACATCCAACTCGATGACTTCCAGCCCACGCTCTCCCGATATCTCGAGCGTTTGCAGCTCGACGGTGCACAGGAACGTGAATGGGTCATGATGGCCATTGTCAATGTTGCTGCAATCCTGCAGTATGGCAAGGCCGATAGTGTCATCAAGCTCGAGTCTGGGAGCAACGCAATGGCCGGAAAGAAGAGGGAGCTCGTCATTCAGATGAATAGTTTGGCAGTTTCCGATTCCCCGGTATCCCCAACTGCAGCTTCATCATCCAACATGGACATTGATACCCCAGGAAGCAATGACCTGTCATCCCCAGACATTCCCAACTCTCTTGTACTCACGCTCCAATTGGCCTTTGCCACCCTATCGTTCTGCCTCCGACATCCCCAACGGCGATCATCCCAATTTGCGCGGCCGACACTCAACCCATACATCACCATCTTCCTCACCTTTCTTCATACCATTCTCAAAATCCCCGGCGTTCTCCGTGTAGTCGAACGCTCTTTCCCATGGGACGATTTAGTAGCCTTTCTGCAGACTGTACCCCGGCGACAGTTGCAAAAGGAAATTGAGGCCCGTGCAAAGCTTACGAGCGGGTGTGCACCGCTCCCCGAGGACTGGTGTCTTCGCGGTATGGCTTGGGCCGGGCGGCGCGTGTACGAGCATGGCTTTTGGGTCCGCAGTACTTCCAAAGGTGGAGGCAGCAGCAACGAGGTTTCTGGGGAAATGGACGTGCTGCTCACAAACGAAAATGACGAGCAAGACACGGATGGGATCATTGAAGATGACGAGCATGGCGAAGAGACGGGTCCCAAAGATTATACTAATCGACGATGGGTCCGTATCATACGGAGTTGTCTTGGTCTTGTGCAGTCTGTTCCTGGCTTTGATCTGCGTCGCCAGGAAGGCGGCAGCGTTGGCTGGGAGCTTGGCGAGGCCATGAGACTCAAAGCCGAGCTGTGGCGAGAGGAAGAACGGAGAGAGAGGGAGGAAGAAGAAAGGAGGAGAAATCGTCATTGGGGTGATGATGACGACGAAATGGAACTCGATGCCGAGGATGAGGAGATTGAAGAGTTTGATGAAGATCCAGAGGTCCGAGCGTTACAGGTAAGCATCTTATGGAACGGAGAGTATAGTGGCTTACTTGGATTTACAGGAGAGACGCCAGTACCTCCGTAGCCTACAAAACGGAAGGGCGTCCCATCGCCATTCGGGCCAGGGTCGACCATCCAGATCGGCTGCTCCTGTTCGCCCACTTGTTAATGTTTGCCCAGGATATACCGTCCTCGTTGTCGATACCAATATCCTTCTCTCTGCGCTTTCATCCGTGATCTCGCTTATCGAAAGCAACCAATGGACTGTCCTCATTCCTCTTGCGGTTATTACCGAATTGGACGGCATATCTACAAATCAAACAGAGCTGGGAAAAGCCGCCTCCGCTGCCTCGCAATACATTACATCGCATATCCGCACTCATTCAGCTTCCCTCAAAGTCCAGACATCCCGTGGAAACTACCTTTCCACTCTCAATGTCCGCAGCGAAAACTTTGACTTTAATTCCCGCGGGAACAGAAATGCCGATGGCACCCACGGCCACAGTTGGGAACGAACTCTCGATGACCTGATTCTGCGAGCTGCGCTCTGGCAGGAAACTCACTGGGTGGACCGAACTGCCCTCCTCAAAGGTGTCTCCCAACGAATCAGGAATGACGACGCCGCCAAAGTCGTTCTCCTTACATTCGATCGGAATCTGCGGTTGAAAGCGCGTGCCCGTCAGCTACATGCTGGTGACGAACGGGATCTCGCAAATATTCTTCGTGTAGGATCTATGTAAGCAAGGAACCCATGTTTACCCTCGAAGCCAAGACCACCTTTCTTGGATACACTCGAAACCGGGTTCGGCAATCGGCCGATTCACTGATACAGAGTCAATTTCTCTTTTTCCATTTGTTGTACTGCAACACCGGCTAGCTGAACGCCGAACAAACGTATTACAAGCGCAACTGCGCTTCCTACACACACTCCTTTAGCATTGAATCCTCATTTTATCTTGTCTCTTGTAGGTCTTGCAATCGCTGTAAGATTGCAATGGTTTTCTCTTGTACTGGTATCGTTATTGCTCTCCCAGACTATAGTGTCACCAGTCCCTCCTTTCCTCTAGTAGTCTCTGTTTCTCTCTGTAGTTGTTTCCCAATGGAATCCCGTAATTTCAATTCCTTACTGCGTGAAGTGCGCAGCATGAAAATTCTTGGTATAAATACGCGCAGGAAATTGGCTGCGATGGCTTCAGCAATTAACCGCATCTTGTCAGCCACCCCGTCTTCGCCATGGCAGAAGTTCAGCCCGTTGCTATTACATCAAATGCTCCAGAACCAGATACCACAACTCCAGTCAACAACCCAGAGCAAGCCGGGCCGTCGTCGTCGAAAGCAGAAGCAACGCCTGATAGAGAAGCTGTCGCTTCAACAAGCGCTCCTGAACAAAGTTCCGAAAACCAGAAGTTAGAGAACCCTGAATGGGGTCTCAAGGAGATAATATGGCCTCCAGAGCCATGGGAAGGCCGACCACAATATCGAGTCCGAATAGTCACCCAGAATGCAAACGGACCATGTTCGTTCATTGCCATATGTAAGACTTTACAACACAGGCTTTCGGTGTCTGTCCCTGAGATGCATGCCCCACAGGCAATATACTCATCTTGCGTGGCGCTATTAGGATCTCGCCACCGGATCGTCCCTCGGCGAGTTATGAGTACCTTTCTTCACTTGTTGGTGACTATCTCGTGAATATGGCGCTCGACATAGATCTTGCTGCTGTTTTCTCCATTCTCCCAAAGACTCAAGGTACGGGAGCCCTTTTTATCCCTCGTTCAGAAGCACTAACTGTCAAAAGTCGGGATGGACTTGAATCCTTTATTTACAGGAGTATCATCGTTTAGGCCTGCAGGAGAAGGTGGTGAATTAAAGCTGTTTGATTTCGCCTCAATAAAGCTCGTCCATGGGTGGTTGGTCGATCCAGATAGTCAGGAGTTTGCCGCACTATCCAAGACAGAAGACTATGATACCTCCTTGGATGCCATGGTTGCAGCGGAGACGGTAACTGCTGGACAGAAAGATGGGGAGACTCTATCAGAAGAAGACCAGGAAAAGGTCTTACATGGTGAGCCATCTTACTAACGTGATACAATGTCTTGAACTCACATTTTATGCAAGCCCTACTTATAAGGCAATGGCTCGAGGCCAATCCCACTCAGTTAACCTATTATGGACTATTTGCGCTCAAGTGAGTACTCGATGCTGTGCAGTTCTCTATATTTCTCAAAATCTATCACCCAGTGATTCCCATGAGCTCAAGCCTAACGAGCTTCTCTGTCTTTTCCGCGGTTCACACCTGAGCGTACTCTATAAACGATTGGACCCGGTCACACAGAACACCATGCTATATACCCTCGTAACCGACCGTGTCTTCTTACGGGAACCGTCAATTGTCTGGGAATCGCTTGTCGACGTTGATGGTCAATCATCCTCATTTTACGACTCGTTTATGGCTCCTAGCACTCCTGCAGGCGGTGATTTTGCCGGTCAGACTGCAGAGCAGATAGCTCGATCCTATGAACGACGAGAAGAGGACGCAGCAATGTCCCTGGAGTGAGTATAAATGTCTGAGCAAAGCTGGCGGTTTTGACGCTTTCTCTAGCTTCAAACTTGCGAGGCAACTGCAAATTGAAGAAGACCGCAATGCGTACGAGCAGCAACAACGCCAATTGGCCGAGGCTCGAGAGAGGGGTGATGTACAGGGAGGTCCTAGAGACGGTGTGGATCCGCGGATGCAGGGTCGTCCCGTTGATGATCAACATCTCCAAACAAAGAGCAATGCGACTAAGAAGCAGAAGAAGAAGGACAAGGATAAAGGTGAATGCATTATCATGTAAGGACACTACATGTATAATGTCATAGTGAGAGAACTGCCTAGATACTACCGTAGAATGATAGGTACAGATGGTAATGACGGATATTTGTTATCCATGGACAAATGGCACAGGGAATCAGATTCGAGTGAATATACAGGATGAATCGAGAGAAGTGCGACAAGGAGAGTGGCGGATCATATTACAGATGAATTACCCTTGATGTGTATTATGAAAATGCAAAAGACTGGCCGCTTGGGAGTATCCTATGGGAGAAAAAGGTTGTGGTAGCCTGGAGTCGTGTTTCCACAAGCCAGAGAAAAAAAAGCCAATCAGAATGCACGTTGCCAGATGGTTTCCTCGGCAGAGGTAGGCGGTTGGGTGTTGTCACCTTGCCTTGGGGATGCCGCACGGCGCCTCTTCGTGGATGGAGCTGCCCCCTCCTCGTCATCCGTATTGGAAGCGCCGTGGTCACGACTTGCTTTCCGTTTTTTGGCCCTTCCTTCAGGTGCATCTGGAACTATGGGCGAGGGCAAACGTTGTGACAGAGGGGACGAGGGAGGCGGCACTGCTTGGTCCTCCACGACAAGTCTTTCCATGGCAACGTCATTGCCTTCTGAGCTTTGGAGGGTCGGTGGTATAGGGACCGGGAGTTGTGCAGAGGTCCCTGATGGACCTGTCACATTGGACGCCTGTACATTTGTTGCTGGCGGGGACTTGTCGATACGTAGAGAGGATAGAACGGCCCGACTCGCTGGGATATTGCTATATGTCCCAGGAATCTCGAGTTCGCCTCTTTCATTGAAACGTGGCTGCAATCCAACGCCCGTGACCTGGCGAAGCGTGATAATGTCGATGGGGGGTGGAGCGCCTTGTCCAACCCATTGTCCATCCTCTTTTCGCTTCCGTTGAAGTTTAGCCCAGTCTATTAAAGGACAGTATTAGTATCGATTTCACACATATAGTATTTATACGCACGCAACCCGCATGCATTGCACAGACCTAAAGAGGAATGTCAGCCAAGTAAATATATCGAAACGCTTCAACTTACTTCTCGGACCGTCGGGGCCCTTTCTCCACTCGGGAGTTTCCTTAGTGTTGCAAGAGGCACATTGTTTCGGGGCCACGGTCTTCTTCTATAGAAAAAGTCAATGAAGAGTTCCGAAACAGGCCGCAAAACGTACGTTGCGTTTCATGTATTTACTCTTGATGCCCTGTTGAGCCGACGTTCTCTTCCTACGAATCCTCTCCATATCCTCAAGGACCTGTTTTTCTTCCTTCGTGATAGGTTTCTTCTTCTGATTACGCATTTGCTATACAGTAAATTCAAATCGGCCTTTCTTTGTAAGCAGCAATGTACACTCACGCCGGGGGAATGGGCGGCACCCAGACCTTGATTGGCGGCGGCAGCCTTTTTGGCTAGAATCCTAGCCTTGACGGCCTGGGCCATTCGATAAATGAGCACTGCTCGATGAGACATTTCTTCCACTTCTTCCGCTGTCGGCTCGGGAGGACCAGGGAATCGCGCATTGTACGCGGCAAACTGTTGGACTGTTCTCGAGAACTCGTGTATCTGAACGGCAAGTTTAAGAATGCAGGTCAGCTCATTTGGGAACAAATACACACCTTCTTCATGGCCCTTCCTTCTGCAATAGCACGGGTGGCCTCGTTTGACAGTTCACGAAGGACGCGTTCCAAATCCTCCTTGGACTTGTGACGAATGAGACCGCTGGGAAGGGGCGGTTTAGATCCATGACCAGGCGTAAACGAAACAGAATGAGAGGGTGGACCAGTCTGTTTCGGGGCGAAAGTGCGTGCGTCATCCCAACCCGCACCAGGTGCAGCATCAGAACCGTAACGGCTCGGTTTGATGCTGGGGGTGCTTGTGGTTTTAGTGTTGGCGGTCATTGATCCGGCGTGCCGCATTCTCGTCTCGTCTGCATTGCCGACATAATGCCGTTGCGATTGTGGGGGGGCAGGCAATATGGGTGGGTAACGACGATCAGCAGGGCGCGTTGCGAGAATGCCGTGCTCTTCATCATCGGGCGCGAGACCGCGAGAAATAACACCTCCTTGCCGACTTTGATCTGATCCTTGACTGGTCCGGGACTCGCCTTTATCCGGTGCGCGAAACGTGTCGCTCTCCGCCCACCGTGCGGGGCGAAGGCTAAAGGCTTGGCTCGTCGTAGTGGATGATGATGTGTCCATACGGTCGTCCCTGGTACGTGATTCACGGGATGCTGAAGCGTAGCTTGAGTGTTCCCCCCTTGATCTATGTGAACGATATGCGACACTGGGCACTACGGACACGGGCGACTCGTTGGAACCACGAGAGTAGAGGGTAGGCCTGGCACGTACGTCGCCAGGATCCAATGCGCGTACGGAAGATACCTTGTAAGATGCCGGGTAACCCTGACTGTCCCAAGGCGGAGTAGGAGGTGGGTAATTTTTGTCGTCCCCCCTGGTCTCGGATGATCGAGGTTGATACTGGTGGTCTTCTCGAGCGTGAGCGTGGCCGTGGGCGTGTTCGTCGCGCAGAGATTCGACGTGCTGTCGGTGCATGTACTCCGAACCGTTTCTCGGCGGCAAGTACCGTTCGGAGGATGGCGTGATGAAAGAATGGTCGTGCTGATGCTGTTGTTGATGCTGTTGCTGGTGAAATGCAGAAGAATGGGGTGAGGAAAAGGTACGAGGAGGTTGACCAGATTGGCGATCCGATGGATGGGGCACTCTGCGTGGATCCTGATCGGCTTGAGGGTGGTGGTGGCCACTTGGCTCTCTATTTGGAACGAGCGCCGTATTCAGTCGTGAGTCGATCATTGTGGTTGTGGTGGAGGTAGGTGGAGGTCGGCCACCGGCAAGATGGGCTGGCAATCGAGAAGAATCCTGATTTGCGCCACGGGTTTGCTGTGGCTGTTGATGGTGCTGAATGGACGGGATTTGAGACACGAAAGAGTGAGATGGGCGAATGGATCGGTACGTTCCTTGCTATTCAATGGAGGGGCTCAGTTAAACTTTATTGAAATCATGAAGAATTGAAAATAAAAATAAGATTTTTTTTTACTCACGGCAAAAGTGGATAATCCCGAAGAAACCGGACTATTGGACCTTGGATCTTGTGGCGTTGTCCGAATTGGGGCGCTTGAGACAGATGGATTGAGGGGCGGCGCAGAAGATCGCGGTGGACGGACATGATCACCAGTGCTATGCTCATGTTCACTGACACCGGAACTGGCACTGGAAATGATGACCGAGGGAGAAGCCGTGACCGTCAGAGGCGAGTCTGCACGGCGGTTACGGGGCGGCGGCGTGTGCAGCGCGGGTGGTAAACTCGACTGTAGCCTATTACGCTGAGGTCCGTGGTTCGCTTGGTGATTATTGGAAGCTGATGGATCTGGTCCAGAATTATGGAATGGTGAGGCCCATGTGGACTGATTTGATGGGGATCTGTAAGTGGTATTCGGCGGAAGCGTGTTTACGAGATTTTGGATAGAGGGGAGTTGAACACGTTCAACATTTGAGGGACGTGTATTATTTGACGTAGAGGGATCCATGATGACGATCGTTAACGGAAGCCAACTGTATGGTTAAGAGGGTATGTTCCCCAAGGCGGCTGGCAGGTCGGCAAGGGGAGGGTAAAGGGGGAGTACGTCCAACCCACGTAAGAGAATGCAAGGATTGCCACAGGAGGGAAAGAATATGGCAGTGAAACGAAAAAGGCGCCTCGTCTGGAATGTTCTGACGGAATCCGGAAATGACCAGGAAAGACGAAGAGGAAAAAGAGACGCTGCAAAGGAAAAACTGAGTGGCCGGTCCAAAGTTAGAGACAAATGTTTGGGCTCTATACGGAGTTGGTTTCACCACCAAACACTCACAAGCGGAAGAAAGATTTATATATGCTGGTAGCTTTTGTAATTAGGTTTTGATGTAGGTAAAGATGTCGCGCAGCAGTGAGTCGGCCTTATTGGAGCCTAAATAGTAGTAGGCGCTGAAACAGAGCCTGGCCGTTAATTCCTTTTTGCAAATCGGCGGCTGTGACGTCTCCCGACAAGGTTCAGATCACGGATGTAGATTGGGGCCCAAGTAATAGCTGCAGTTGCGACTCGCAAAGCAC
>KN824278.1:265391-296427 GCA_000827415.1 Serendipita vermifera MAFF 305830 | reverse complement strand
GGCAGGGGTGGAATCCAAGGTGTGAATGGGTCGTTATTAGGGGGCCCCGATGAGATTCCCAAAACGCCCCTCACCGTTTAACTCAAAAGGTGATTGCAATTAAGTTGCAGTAATTCAGTCGAAGAGTGAGCCAAAGCCCGTGTGCTAACGTATTTAGACAGCTGCAGTCTATCTAGATTATATCCTATCTTTCTATTAGAACAATCGTGACTTGACACATTCCCTGAATTCAAACTCTAACGCCCCAAATTGCAGGCGAGCAAGCCAGGCGAGCCAACTATCGATTCTGACTTTTACCGCACCAAACCGAAAGCGGCTTCTGTGCTTGTAGCGGTATGCTTCTTCCCCTCCGCTCTTCGCAGTACAGAAGCATGATCAGTTTTTGGAGCCAGTACTGTAGTTTCACCTTTTTGTATTGGATCTTATCACCATAGGGTATCATGCCCGACTCTCACTGTAGATCACCATTTGCTATTAATCATGATCATATGTTTCCACTATCAAAGCGTGCCCAAAGTCATGTTCCTCGCCATCATGCATGATGACTCCGCGTTTAAGGGACCCTGCAGGTTAGCAAAAAAATTCTAATCCCCGCTAAATAGGCAATCCTTGTTAGTCAGGTGTAATTAATTAAAAAAAAAAAGCCTTCAATCAATTATCGATTGATCTGCCACATTCCAAATGCCGCGCTAACCCATTCTTAGACGTGACACTGACTGGTGGCCCAGATCCAGATCCGTCAAGTCTCTCACCATTCGCCAGGCGAATCGCCAGCGGTTCGGCTGTCTCCGTCCCACGCCCTTGTGGTCAATCACGAGCCAGTTGGAGTGTACACTCGCCTCTCCACACATCGGGTCACGTTTCCTTCTCGAAAATAATAGCAGGTCATCTTTTTCATTAGCAATCTATTTTTCCTAACACAGGGTCCGTCATATGTTCATCAAAAGGTCTGGCCTCTCTTTGCATCCCTTTCCAAAACCAAACCACTCGGCATAGACCACCAAGAAACATGTACGCGCGATGTCTGCTTCCGAAAATTTCAAACAATACAACCTTCCGCCCCACCTGACTTTGGGGAGAGGGGAGATGCAAAGGGGGAAGGGAAGGAGCAGGGAACAAGGAGCCAGGCAATTGCAAGCCACCGATATCGATCTCGATCCTGTGATCCACCTCCACCTCACTGTACAAGGTCCGTTAGTATCTCTGCACACCCTCACCCTCAAAAACGTAACACGCCACCCACCAAGAAGTAATCAGGTACACGACGCGACACCATGGGCTCGCCGGCGCGTGGAGCTGGATCAAATTGCAAGCTGTTCGGTTCCCCCAGAAGATAAACGGCCAAAAAAAAAAAGCCATGTGTCAAAATGGAGGATTAGTCGGTGCGAACCGTTCGGTTCAGTTTGCAATGCCCGTGTATTAGGAGTACGGGCGGTCCACACGGCGGTAGAATGAAACGATCGCGCCACACGTCGCCAATTCAATGGGGGCGCAGGATGTCAGACACAAGGGCCGATTTCGATGTCCCAATTGCAAACCCAGTGAGTTTGGTTGCATATACAATGCGTTCATGTTTATCATTGAAGGAAAAGTTCATTTGGGGAGTGAAAAGTTGGAGTCAGTAACGGGACGAAGTCGCAACAAATTGAAAAAGGGCCAAAACTCGGCGGAAAAGAAGCGGAGTGCACGATGTCATAGCGTCGGGGAAGCCCGAAGGGAGCATCGATAGTGAGAATGTGATCCTCAGGATGACAATGGGGTGCCCTAGATCGAAACGAACGCCTTAAAGACTTATTCATTTCCAAATGGGCTAGAAGTTCCTTTAGAGGTGCACAAATTGCTTTTGCCGCGGTACGGGCACTTGGAATTCGAATAAAAGAAAACGAAATCAGAAGCACGTACAAACTATATGACAGCTTTTCATCAATTTCCATGATTGCCGCCTGGTTCCCGCAACGGTAACAGTAATTGGGAGCACTGAAAATAGTCACGACATTGCGATCTTGACTCCAGTTATAGCCTGAAGATCGGATTGTTGTGAGCCCTCTGCTGAGGCGCAAAGTTGTGATTATTGCTCACCTTCCATCACAAGCTGATGTGCCCTCGCCACAAGGGTGAGGCCATTGTTATGGTTGAATGCCTCGGAAATGTCTTGGCCAAAGGTGTAGCCTGCTCCTCGTGGAGAAATCCCCCAGCCGCTATAACAAGGGCGAGTGTGAGTCGAGTGCCTACCAATGGGGTGAAGACGCACCATCGATCGTCGGGATCAGACCATAGCAAGTCGCACATGGGTCCTTCGTGGGGTACTTCTTGTACACGGTCAATTGAACGAACGTGGTCGAGAGTGTCTATGGATGGCGAGAGGCCTCCATGGAGGCAGAATATCTACGCAGTGCGTCAGATATATTTCTAGCACGCTAACTACCCGTTAACTCTAAAGAATGAATTATCGACTTACTTGGTTATCGATGAGAGCTGTAAGAGGGAGAAAGTCGAACAGATCGGTGAAGAATCGCCAGACGTTGGCGTTTCCGTATTTTCTGAGACATTCGTCATAGAACCCGTACACCTGTGGCGGATGATGACGTGAGATAATCATTCTTCATCATCGGTGAAATGCATACCTGGGTGATCTGCCGGCTTTCGTGGTTCCCGCGCAAGATGGTGACGCGTTCACGGTAGCGAAGCTTTAGAGCGACCAGCAATGTGACAGTTTCGACAGAGTAGTATCCACGATCGACATAGTCTCCCATGAAAAGGTAGTTTGTGTCGGGTGAATTACCACCGATCCGGAACAGCTCGCTTAGGTCATGCTATAGTTAGTGGAATACATAATACAAGTATACCAGAGATGTATAAACCCGACATGATCGATTGTGTGCAATGGCATCATGTATGATGGATACGATGGAAAGTCAGTGAATGCACGCGATATGTGAGAATGGGAAGGCGCACAAATTGACCATGAATATCCCCGCAAACGGTGACAGGGCATCGTACGGGCTGCACATTGTTCTCCTCCATCAGTATTTCTCGTGTCTGCCATGCGTGATCAGCGTCAATGTCTACCAAATGGCCATCGCCATCATAGCGATTACAAATACGGGTACAAGCATGCAAGGTAGGTATTTTGGAGTATAATAGTATTCAAGCGACATAACATACCTTGTCGCAAAGCTTCTTGACATCGGATTCGCTGAGCTGCTTGCATTGCGATAGCTGACTGATCCATTGGTTTACTTCTCCTACGTCTGTCATTATATCCTTGTTGATTTCGAGTTTTCTCTCTTGTCTAGTGTCTGCACCGTTTGATGTCTAGATAATCGCGGTGTGGAGTTCGTGTCCAAGTGGCGATGCACCGCTAGAGCCTGTCGCAGTTGCATCTCATCTCTATTTATGATTTCGTTGCTCCACAACTTTCTTATTCCTTTATTATACTATAGCTATTGTCATGTGTGTTACGGATAGCTAAACAGAAAGCAGGCACGAGATGAAATGACACACCCGGACTGAAAAGACTCCCCGTACTTTGCAATCACATAAAAAACACCGTGGGAGTCTCTAACGATATTGAATCACACAGTACCACTCAGTATATGGTGGAAATGGATTGTATACAAGGTCCTCTAAATGGGGCCTAGCTGCTACATGCTAATATGAGGGACCAAACAGTTTCTTTGATGCACAGGAATTCATTCTTCAAATCTTTGGTTTAGGGACAAACACAAGATATCAATGCTACCGCCGGCAGTTTTGAGCTAATAGGAAGTACACTCCTGTCAGAGTGCATAGTTGGTGTGCAGACACCCGACTCACCATTCGTTCACTTGTCCTTCTTTCCCTTGTTTCGGCCGGCTTCCCCGCTATTGGATGCATTTTTTCCTGCACCGGCCAGGGGTCCCACAATAGTATCCGTAGCTTCTGCTGCGGCCTCTTTGACGCTCTCTGCTATGTCCGACACCTTTTCTACAACGGTTTCCGTCATCGTCTTGGGATGACGCTTGCCGACATATTCGACGGTATGCTCTACCATCTCAGAGATTGGCATATCAGACTTGTCGGCCTAAGAAGTCCACGTAATAAGTAAACTGGGCATATGTGAAGTGGTGGATGATTTACCTTTGTATACGCCTCTGAGGAACTGGCTAGGTGTTCGTTCCAGCCTGGAGCGTGCTTGTGGGGTGTCGAGGTCCCGTGTTGTTCGTTACGAAGATTCCTCTGTTTCTCTCTCTCGAGCACTTCAGGATCATTGTCGTGAATGCTCCCACTAAACGACGAATGTCAGTACCAATTGTCGAGCCTTGTAATGAGACTGCTATACAGTCTTATACAGCAGGCAAAGAATGATAATTACCTTGAGTATGGCCGTTGCGCAGCTCGGAGTGATGTCGTGCGAAGCTTTGACGTCGTAGGGACCACCGAGCGGCAAACGGTAGCTACTGTGCGGGTTCTGAGCATGTTGCTGTAATGTGATAGATAAATCGACTGAGGTTGTTCGGGTTCAAGTTTGGAGTTTCGTCTAAGCAGATCGAACTTTTGAAGAAACCATCCAATGATGACGTCGTCATTGGCGCATCGGAACGGGCCGTCGGTAAGTTTACTCAATCACGCAGTAAATCATGCTAACAAACAGCTTCTTTTTATAGAGCCCCAATGAGCGGCTCCATATTGCAGACTTGGCGGTCACCGCGACAATAAAGGGCCGTAAGGATCGACGATCATATTATTACATAATAACACAAAGAGACCGAGTCAAACCGGGATTGGCTTACTTATAGGGCGTCAATTCAGTTCATTCCCTTTCTTGGTCTCCCCCACAACTTTTAGTTTTCTCATCAAACATCGACGATTTACAAATATCCATTGATAATAATCATACAAAATGCAACGAATGCGTCCTGCTCAACGTCCAGCCACAGACGCCTCGCGGACTCTTGTCATCCACGACGCTGCCCCTCGTGAACAACATCCAGCCGATCCAGAAGCAGGAAATGCACCAGAAGAAACGGGTGATGATAATGGCCGCGATGATAGTGTGCAGCCAGTGCTCGTGTTAAACCTTACAGGAGGCGGCAACGATGTGAAGAGGAAACGAAAGGCGGGACAACGCGTAGTATGGAAAGAAGACGTTGTAGACAATGAAGGAGCTGGTAAAAAGAAGTCTAAAAGTGCGTGTGTCCGGGTCTCCATTTGCCACACGTTTTTCGTCTGACGCCAGTTGCTCTCTCCCCCGCAGTTTGCTGCATCTATCATAAACCCCGACGATGGGATGAATCTTCTGACGAGTCTTCTGATGATTCGGATTGTGAAGGTCATAACCACGGGCACGGCGGACATGGTGCGGACGACGCACCAGAAGCAGGCTCTTCCTCTTCGAATAACGTAGCTACACCTTCGGCAACCGTGACCGTACCAGCCGCGCTGCGCCATCATTCTGATCTCAATGCTTACGAGAGTCAGCCCCACCGCCCTGGTCCTCCCGCCCACAATTAAGGGGAACCTCATTCATTGTATCATACTTCTTTTTGCATTTCATGGTTTGGATCCTACGGTAACCAAGTTTAGGATTCTCACTGGTTTGAAAATGAAAAATCACATCTTTGACACCTAAGATAAGCACGATACGAACTACATCCAACAGACAGGTCAGGCGGATAAAAACGAGACTCGATCAGCACCTGAACAGTTTCAAGAAAAGGACCTACGGAGAATACGAGGTTAAGGACAAAGGTAGCGTACGAAAGAAACTGCAAAAGGATTGGTCCAAGAGACTCGAGTACGAAAAGAGAATCGCAATCCGTAGAAAGGGGAGAAGAAGGGGCGGAAGAGAAGAGGAGATAGAGTGTTCTTCACTCCCACAAATGAACATTGTCTTTCGTCGGGAAGGTGAGGATTTCTCGACCGTTATGCGTCGTAAGCCGCAAGCCGCCAGGGAAGCGGGAGGCAAGGCATCGACCGAGAGGTTCCAGAGTGATACGATATTATTAGAGCGGGTTTGAATACATGCTTGTGGCGAAAAGTGGGGGCAAAGGGAGTTTTAAATTGATTTTGATCCCAAAGATCGAGTAACCGCAAAGGGTGCAATTCGCTTGGCAAGAAAGAAGGGAAAATAAAGGATTGGGGAGGAAACGCCGATTATAATCGTGAAAGGTCGTAATAGCGTGTGGAGACGCGCTTCTTTCCCTTCATTGTCACTATGAGAATGGGGTGACGGAAGCAACAACCGACGTACAATCACTGATAACTATCCGTTCTGCCAAGTCTGTTCATAGGGACAGCAGGCATGGGCGAGTATTCCTCGGTCTTCCGACCCCCAATCACGCTCACACTGTCAGCGGGTGTTTCCGGCCGAGATGGAGCGAGACCCATAGAGCTTGTGGCAGTCATCGTCGTCATGATTTGTTGCTGATTTTGCGGGTAGTATGACCGTCGCATCATCTTTTTGAAGTCGTAGCTAGTAAACTGCTCCTCCAATTGCCTCATCTCTGGGCTCAATGTGCTTATATCTTGATTGGGATTACGTTTGCGAGCCTTTAGCGGGTTGTCTTCCAGAAGCAATTCTTCGAGTTCGTGTGTTGCATCAAAGTTTGCTTTCTTTTGCTGTAGGCCCTGTTAGTAGTGTTTAGACGGAGTAAATTAAGAACTTTGCGTACGTCAGGTTGGAAGATTGGGGTGAGCTCCTTTCGTTCCAATGCGTCCCAGTCTAATCCCGCGAACCAGGAATGCCCTTGAAGGTCCTTGATACCTTCACCTGGTGGTGCGCGGCATCCCAGTCGCCGAGTGGTATCTCTTTCTAGTAGCTATGGAGTCTGTCAGTTGGCTGAACGTAGAGTCCACATCATTGATGCTCACCCCTTTTAGACAGAGCAATCCCTCGCGACTGCACTTCTTATCAGCATCCTCTGGGAATTTGAGCTGGTCACGGGCAATGGAGTGGGTCAAATCCGAGTTCGTCTTTCCACGGAACGGTCTTCGCCCGAATAGAAGCTCGTACGCGCAAACGCCGAGAGACCACCAATCGATTGTGTAGGTGTAACCTTTCTTTGCCAAGACCTCTGGGGCTATTGGGACGAATCAGCATGGTTTGGGAAGGGAGACTGGCGAGGGGAGTATGACATACCCATATAAGCCATACTGCCGGCGACCCCCGTTAAAAGCCGTCGGTCGGAATAGTGTACAGCAATGTTAAAATCAGTCAAGTGCGCATGACCTTTCTCGTCGAGGAGGATATTGTCTGGCTTGAGATCACTGTGGAGCAACGGGCAGGGGTTAATTAAGGCAAATGCAGGAACAAGACCATGCGGAACATAGACCCTTAGATCCGGATCGAGAAGTTTGCTATAAATAAATACTTACCGATGTATGATCTTCTTTTCATGAAGGAACGAAATGGCCGTCGACAGTTCGGCGACATAGAATCGGACGACGTCTTCTGATAGAGAGCCTAGTCGTTCGAGATGGACTATGTAGGCGTCAGTGATACTGCCTGACTGAGAGTGTGTCATAGGCCACAGGCGGAATCCTCGGCTAAAGGCACATCCGCGGTGACAAGCGACGAGGTGTGGGGGCTTGAGACTTACAACGAAGATCACCACCGAGCATCAAATCAAGTACGAAAAAGCAGTTTTCGTCGTCTTGGAAAGCATATCGCATGTTGACGACGAACGCATGGTCAATCTAGCCGGTAAAAAATTGAAAATAAATTTCAAGAGCAATCATTAGCAACGCTAGCATGATATAAGAGATCCAGGGAAGTACTGACCTCTTCCAAAAGGCGACGTTCTTGGATGATATTGGCCACTGCCTTCATCTTGACGCACTTTGCCTTGTTGATGTACTTGAGGGCATAAAGCTCCCTTGTTTGTTTATGCTGTACAACACGGACCTGTAGAACAGAACGGCGCCATGCAAGGCAGCAAGAAATCAGAAAGGGCAGCCAAGTAGGGTCGTAGAGCTGCAACGGACTTTGCCAAAAGCGCCTTTGCCCACACTACGGAGGAGCACGAAATGAAACAAATTCACATCCCCATCAAAATCTATCGGCTAGAGGAGAGAAATAATAAATATAATCGATGAGCACGAAACCACTAAAGGAGGCAGTCTTGATGAGATGAAACGGACCTCTGGACGGCAGCAGACTCCTCCCATCGTCGATGTAAATAGACTTGCAAAAAAGTGTTCAACAGGTCTGCAAAAGAATAGAAGGAATGTCGCCGACGAAAGCTGCAGCCTGGGGCACAAGTGAGGGTTTACCACTTGCGACCGTCCCCCCGAAGGAAAGAATACCATTATACTTTTCGAGGCTGTTCATTGTATTCATTATTGTTTGCAAAATAGTATCCACTAAGAGGTTGCCATGATATGATATAACAACTCTCCATACCGATAAAAGTAAAAAGTATGCTACTGATGATAATTTTGGGATTTTAATCATTCGGACCGAGCGTATCTGTGCGGGTGGGCAGTTGGCGGCACATGGCAACCACCCATCGATCAATGGGGGATTCGACCAAACTTTCCCTTGGCGTCCCGACTCGAGCTCGCTTCGCTGTCTCCGCTGCTCCGGCAGTTGACAATTCGTAAGAAGCTAGCTGTCGCCCGACGTCGCTAGGCTTGCCCGCCTTAGTGTTCCGCATACTTCACACACCAGTCCTAGGCGCTTTGGATTGATACTGTTGGGCGGTAAACGTGAGTATTCTACGTGCGAGGGCTCAAAGAGACTCACTAGGTGCAGGCAGAGCAAGCCCATTGACCATCAACTTCGGCGGTTTTCTCCCGTGGGTGATCCACTAACACTTTTGTATTCGACTCGGGCTTGCTTGGCGTAGTATCGTCATCCGGCCCTGCAGAAGTCGGCTCACTAGCTTCTTCAATGGAGAGCCCTAACTTTCGCAGCCTCTCATTGGCCTCTTCCTCGTCATCGCTTTCGTCGTCAGACATCACAACCAGCACAGGCTTTGACTTTCCCTTCATTTCCGTGGGAGGCATCCAAAAGTCGGTAATGTGGGATTGTGTACGCAACGACTTGTTCCCATCGTCTGCCATGGATTGAATGAGACGCAACCGATCTGCATCCGTCTCTTGGGTAATTACAGTGTCTTCCGTGTCATCATCTGTTTCTGTTGTCGAACCATCCGACTCGGGCTGGCCGTCATCTTTCTGGCCTGTAAAAGAATTCAGCTTTATAAAGACAGCAGATGCGTTCCGTATCGTTACCTTTGGACTGATTCAAGCGCGCCTCGATTGCAGCTGCGCGTAACTCTCTTGCCCGCTTACTGGAGGAAGGTAAGCACCATCACCATCATTAGACAATGCTTCATACCTTCTTGCCTGCTTTCCAAACCCAGTAGAGAGCTTCCCACGTGTTTCTTCGTCAACGTCCGCATTGAGTGCCCGTCCTTCGCCCTTGAACGCGTTCTGGCTCCTTACGCGAGTTCCAGGCTTCCTCTTGGTCGTGCCGCGCTTGCTGGAAGGTCCCGCTTGTCCGCGAGCTTTTCGTTTACGGACACTCTTTCCGGTGGGACGGGCTTTTGCGTGTGCGCCTCCGCACTTTTTAGCGAGGGTTCGTTAAGGGTTTGTTTCGGGTTTGGTCGCCGCTTACCAGATACTCTGGTAAATCTTCTACTTGGCGTATTCTATCTTCTTCTGTACCGTCTTTGAGTACTCTACCAGATGACCAGAAGCCTGTAGAGGGGGTTGAGAGAGTGATAGTAACGCTAATCCATAACGCCTACCATCTCCAAAGTAGTTGGCCCGTTGGAGTGCTTGAACCTCTCGTTTGAGCTCGTGGTAGTATAACCAGAAGCTTGGGCCGTGATTCATGTGCAAGATATGTGACATCTTTACAAAGCCACACCTACGTAAGCAAATTTGCGCGCTGAGAGGAACAAGACGCACCTCATGACAAAGGACGTTGATGAGATGAGGTGTAGAGTAGAATGAACCATCTCCACGACGTAGCACAATCTCTGACTGCTGGTTAGACGAGCTTCTATGTTGATAGTTATCGTGCGCACCGACAACTTCTCCATTGTTCCAATTGCGCCCCAAGAATACAGAATTATGTTCATACTTGGTGGGAGTTGAGGATACGCCTACTATCTGGAAGGAAACGCACCTCTTCAAAGCTGGTTATCTCAAGGCTTGCGATTCGCCACACCACGTCAATATGGGATTTTAAAAGCTACCAGTAAGGAAAATGGATCAAGCTCACCCGTGCTTCTTCATGATAGGCCTAACTTGTGCGGCGAGTGCTTTCAGGATACCTAATGCCACAGATTCTGTCCCCTCGTCACCAGTCTTTAGAGGCGTGATAAAGCTGACATGAGGATTGGGATTAGCCTCGGTGGGATTGAACCGGTGGAATTTCATTAGCAATGTCGGAGGGTGGCGTCAAGGAACGAAGTCGAACGAAAGATCCAAACAGCACGAGCCTGGCAAATTCTGAACTACAAAACCGTGCTGGAAATTTCAAACTTATAAAGTACAACCGTATAGCATAGAATTAGTGTCTGGGTCTATCTTTCCTTGGTCCTCTCTCTGGAGACCGTGATCGAGAGTGTCTTCGCCTACGACGCTCATTTTCCAACGAAGAATGCCGTTGTGTTCGTATGTTATCATTCTGATCATGGCCTCGTCCTGTGTCCTCTAAACCATCCGGTTGTGTCACTTTGTCCTGCTCTTGAGTGCTTCGAGCCGGCTTTGACTGTTCATCTGCACCTCTTTTAACCTGCTCCCTTTTCCACATAATCTTCTTCACGCATTTCTCACACAGCACAACCTTGACCAGTGCCGACTTCACTTCTCCTTCCTCGACATACCCGAAGGGAAGTTCCAATGTACTCAAGACAGGAGTCCTTTTCGAGTGCCTAATCGACCTGGGACTTTCTTTCCTCAAGCGACTGGAAGATGGTGGCATGGAATCGGTTGATTCATGATACTTGCAGCGAGTGTTTCCACACGTCGATTCCCCTGCACCGGATACGACCTCGTCCTCCGTCCTCCATCGTAATGAAAACTATGCGTAGCAGAAAGGAAAGAATCGGGAGGTTCTTAGTCAGAACTGAATGCAAGCGAACGAGAGGGAGCATACATTTCCGGATTTATAATGTTTCAGATCGCAAACAGCATACTCCTTCCAAAGATTCGAGTAAAACTTGCGAGCGAGAGCCTCGTCCCAAGAGCCCTGGCCATCCTTTGCGGGATCATCGTGTTCATCTTCACGTAAAAATCTGAATTTGACGGAAATAAATGCCATTGCGGCGTGTGTTGAGTGTCTAGTTACTCACCGGTGATTCCGCTTTAGGATATCATATTCGGATGGGCCGTTGGGGGGAAGAGGAGCAGATGGACGAGGTTTTACTGTTGTCATGCACTTATTTTGTTGCTCAAACTAATGGCACAAGCAGTGTAGAGCTATTCGCAAAATGGACAAGGGTCCAAGTCACAACAGGAAGAAGGCAGGTGGGAGCGCTTGCACATTCCCTCAGTCTATTCTACAAAAGGTCCGACGTCAAAGGAAAGGATCGAATGATTGGAACGCTGCTTTGAAATCTTCGGCTTCCTTTTTTTCTTTGGCCTCTCCCTCCACACAATTCTTCCAATCCACACGATCAGGAAGACCAAACGCTGTCGCCAACGCCATTCTGAATAATATGAGTATTTTGAGTATCCCACTAAGATCATGCATACCTGGCAAACTGGAGGGGGAATCTCGAGTCTTGGTCCATCACATGAACCCAGGTTTTTCCATTAGGTAGCTCAACCATGAAGTAGTTTTCAGTAGCTTCGAAAGCTCCATTGTGTTCTTCTTGAAGTTCAATTCGCATTTGTTTGGCTGCGTGGTGAAAGGTCTCCTCGATATCCTGGGCGGAAATTGATTGAGGAATTGGTACACTGTGCAGTTGAGAGTGCACTCCGTGTATCATACGTTTAGCAACTTCAAAAAATACGGGGGTGCAAGAGTATGAAGCATAGAATGCTCGTAGAGCAGATTTGTATCTGAGGGAAAGAGAGTGAGGATTTGGACAAACTTGAGATGATTCCTTACCTTTCTAGTTCTCCGAGAGTACTAGTTGCCTCGTCCGACGGCAATGAGCGCAGAGTCGGATGATGGCTGATTGGGACGATTAGGATATGCCCTCCTCCTGGAACGGGAAAAAGATCTTTCATTTTAGGGTCTTTCGCAGAAGCAACAGGCAGTTGGCCTTTTGGAAGAGACAGGTAGCATTCCTCTCCAAATGAGACTAAGAGATGTTTTCTGTCGCCGGACCGAATCAATATCACAACTTTTTGTTAGGTTTGCCAACGTACGCGAGATTAGGATTAGAGAGGCAGAACCAGCATTCGCTAGCTATATAGACATATAATTATCAGCGTAATAGGTGCATTGAGGTAGGAGATCCATACCACTGATCTCTTTCGGGGGACCTTTCCCCCTTCGTTGTTCCCTCTCCTGTCTCCCTTGTGCAACGACGGGGCAGTCGTCAATGAGATGCGCTTCACTAGCACACGCCCTACAAACGTAACCGGGAGGAGGTTTTCTGCCACCTGTGTCGCCGGTTTCGTCTTTTGTGGGACAGTCTCTAATGAAGTGGCCAGTTTGTTGACACCGCTTACAGACGTAGCCCTCTGGAGGTTTTGACCTTTCTGGGCATTCAGTGATGCGGTGCTATATCTTGGTTGAGAATAGGGCCGCCAAGAACCATTTTGAGCTCACCTCTTTCGACCCGCAGATTCGGCATACATATGTTGATGGAAGAGCACCCTGTGGATCTGAAATGGAGACTTGAGTACAATGTAGGCAAGTAGGGAGAGACTTTCTGCTAACCTTTCTTTCTCCGTTTGATATCATCTCTCCCGTCATGCGCCCATCGAAACTGCTCACCGCTGTCTTCATGGAGAGGTCTTTTATGATTCTGTGGGGGGGCCGGTGGTGGAGCAGCCGGTGCGCTCTGTATTTCTTGGGGTATAAATGGATTCGGTGTAATGTTCGCAGGCAATGGGGTTTGTGCTGAATTCGGTGTAAGAGGAACAATGGTGAAGGCATAGCTCCACTGTGTTGTCTATAAGTGGATATATTTTAAGAGGAGTAAACTTAATACGTACGCGAGGTCGTTTTTGTCCTTCTGGTATCATCCCACCAAATCGTCCAACAGAAAGGAACCTTGTATATCTCCCTTCCTCGGCCGCATCAGGCCAAGCAAATGGATCTCTTTCCCAAAATATCCCGGGGCCAGACACAAAATGGTATCGTGGAAGCGCTGCTCTCACTACGTCATCCAAAGGTACCGATATGGGATCGGTAAGAGGTTGCGGTACGTTTGGAGTATGCAACGCGATGGATGCAGGAGTAGCGTGAGTCAAAAGAATGTCGATTTTGGGGACGCTCGCCGAAGAAGCTGCCCTGAGGGCGGCTAGAGAGTTGGGATTGTAGTTCTTATCTTTTACGGCAGTGATAGACGGGTGCGCGAGAAGCTTTCGAACGTCACTAGACGTAAAATGATTTGAAGGAGCCTATTTAGAGTGTCAAACGAGTCAGGGTGGCCGGGTTAGTGGAAGGAGCCTACATATTTCGGCGATGAATAGCTTGCGGGGTCGTACTGACCTCCGAGGGCAGCAATACGAATCCCTTGAGAGGTCATGACCACAGATGCTTTATCTAAGCGTTTTTATCATAATACAATCAATAAATATTTCCTTTGCGCTGCCCTTGAAGACTGACCAAGAAAGAGCAGGTTTGGTGCAAGTTCTCCACCTGTTAGGGCAGCCTTTTCTTGTAGTTTAATAGGAACCTTATGCTCCCCTCCCATAATATAGGTAGTCTTTGGAACTGTAAGGGTATCCCTCAATATGCCTGCACTTCCAGCAGAGGTATCATCGACCACTGACTTTGAATTCGCCCGTCTAGTAGCTCCTCAACATTTGATTGATCTTCACGATCGTCAAAGAAGTCGCCTGCGCAGATGACAAAACCAAATGGCCCGTATTTTGTATCTAGTGTTTTGACCTTTTCGCAGAAACTTGATATCTCGCCCAGCACGGAGCCTAGAACCAACCTAATTGAGAAAAGTGAGTAAAGACACCAGTGACATTTGAGTGCGGCTACGTACACTTTGACAGACTCTGCCATTGGGCGCTGAGGAGAGGTCGAGGTACCTGATCAGAACTTTGACCTCTGCCTCCAGCTCGTTGGAACGGCATACCGTGACATCTATCACTTCTCAACCAAATAACAGAGAAAACAAGCAATTTGTCTCATTGTACCATGGAGATTGAGCAAGCAGCCACGGACGCCGAAGCAACGAGCCTGTCAGTATCAGATCAGCCGGAAGAGAAATGGATATCCCTACGATTCGTGCATTCTGGAAAAGAGTATACTGTGGATTTGGCAGACTCTGATCGGTACGCATTGCAACCACTCCTGATGTTCGCTCTCTGATCCCGCCCTAAAGCGTATTTGATCTCAAAGCAGCTCTCGACAAACTAACTACTGTGCCACCGGAGAGGCAGAAAATTATCGGGTTGGTCAAAGGAAAATTACCACCAGATCAAGCCACTATGCAAGTAGAATGTCTGATAACTTTATTTTGACTGACCTTAAATGCAGAAGAGAACTTAATCTAGCAAACGGAAAGAAGTTCACGCTCATTGGGACGCCGCAGGGGCATGAATATAAGGATCCAGCCACGCTCGACCTTCCGGATGTCTTCAACGACCTAGACATAGACTTTTCCGCGGATCCTAATTCTGAAGCTGTCCGTAAATTCAAGAATGACTCACGGAACAAGCGGAAGATTCGTGAAGCAGTGGCGGCATTGAACGTAAATCTTATGAATCCGCTGAGGGAAGGAAAAAGGCTATTGGTACTCGACCTTGATTACAGTATGTTCGGATACTACTGACTTGATCAATCAACTTTTAAACCCGCCCCTCTGCGCAGCAATCCTGGACACAAAACCTCTGACTTCTGGCGCTCTACCTCCTTCTGAATGCGCCCGCCCCGGTCTTCATGAATTTTTGGAAGCGGTATATCCCTACTATGATATTTGCGTATGGAGTCAGACGAGTTGGATCTGGCTCGAAACCAAGCTATCCGAACTTGGAATGGTTGGGGCTGACAAGGAATACAAGGTCGGCTGATGGTCTAGCCTTCACAAACTGCAGTTGACCTTGTTCAGATTGCTTTTGTACTCGACAAAAAGCCTATGTTTACCGTGTTCTCAAAGAGAGATGGACAAGATTTCACTCATCAAGTCAAAGCGCTCAAGATTATTTGGACTCTTTTCCCTCAATAGTGAGTAATGGCATGTATCATGTCTTTAGCATACACTCAGGTAGAATCCCAACAGCTCCGAACATAACACAATTCATATCGACGATTTGGTGCGTTGCTGACTTCTAGACCACCAAATCCTCATAACTGAAATAATGGTGCTCATTATACATCTTAGGGCCGCAATTTTGCACTAAACCCGAACGAAGGGCTCAAGATAGCCCCTTTCCGTGATGCACATACCCTGCGTGCATCTCAAGACCGAGAACTCGAATCACTGGCAATTTACTTGACACATATTGCCACCTTTCCGAGTTTCACAGCTTTTCGACACAATGAATGGAAGAGGGTTGTTGGAAGACTGCAACTCCCCTGAGAAGGTTGCCCACATTTCTTGTTCTTGAAGGAAACATTCATTCGTGTACTGGCATTGGACTTTCCACTCATTGAAACCCCTTTCACTACGGCCCAAACGCTGACCGTATCATGTAGCATGTGTTCTTGATAGTCGATGATGACAATGAAAGTCTTTTCATTCGGCCAGCGCGTTCCTGTGGCGCAATCGGATAGGTTCTAGCGGCAGGCGGTAAATAATTCTCACCCTGCGGTCAGGTCTCGACTCGCCTTGAGGGCTCAACTTTGGGTGCCGAGGTACCTTGGAGGCGACCTCTTTGGTTGGTCACACTCGTTAAAAATCGCGAATGGACGGTTTAGGTATCTCCACAGGTCGTGCACTTGCGTATAGTGCCCTAATCACTGGTTCTGTGGTTGCTTGGCTGCTTTCTCGACCTCCTCATGTTCATGTCGTTGGCGGCCGACGTTCTCCTCCTGGACCCAAACGATTACCTCTCCTTGGCAACATTAGAAATTTCCCGAAACGGTGGTTTGTGGAGTTCTCTGCCTATCAAAAAGAATATGGGGATATTCTCTATTTCGAACTGCCTGGCATGTCAGTGCTTGTCCTCCATAGCCTGCCAGATGTTGAAGAGCTCTTGGTGAAACGTGCCCCAAATTACTCTCATCGGTCCAATAGCTACATGGTCAAGGTCTTGTGAGATTGATGATCATAGACACTTTTGACGTCGTCTAACAGATGCTTTTGCACACAGGATGGACTTTGAGTGGAGTGTAGTACAACAGGACCTCGGAGATTCCCACAATGAAATGCGTAAAGTGTTCCGCAAGGTCATAGGACCCAGGACCGTCTCCGACTTTGATCCCCTCATAGAAGGAGAGGCGGAGACTTTACAAGGAAATCTCTTCTCCTTTTCTGGGGATCCCGAACAAACGCTTATGAAGTAAGCATGACCATGTACCGTTCATGGAATTGATCTGACGTCTTTTGCTATTAGCGCTGTTGGTGCCGCAGTGATTAAGCTCGCTTATGGCGAACGTGTATATCAACAGCACGGTGAAGAGTTGACGCGTCTCAACGTGGAAAGTGTCGACTTAGTGACGTGGGTGCGAATGCAGCTCTGGCTCGTCAATGTGTTTCCAATTGGTGAGCGCTATTTTATGATACTTGAGAAATTTGTCTAAGTGGTATCTTCATCATAGCCCGTTTTCTCCCAAGCTGGCTACCGGGTCTTCAGTTTCCCAAGGTTGTAACCAAAGGGAAAAACCTGCTGAGAAAGTTGAGACATTGGGGCTTTAGCTTGGTCAAGCAAGATGTGGTACGTCGTTGAACATCGACTATTTTTGTGACCTGACACTAGTTTGTTCAGGAACACGGGAAGGCAGACCTCTCTGTCATAAGCAAATACTTGCACGAGCCCGAATTTTCGGAGGAAACCCTTAGGGACGCGGTGGCGTTGATGTACATGCGTAGGTATCCCACCTGCCGTTTGCGATAGTTACTGATTGGCAGGCTATAATAATAGCGGCAACAGATACAGTGAGCACGATCCTGGGCTTACCGCCTTGCTTCTCTGACTACAGAATACTTCTACACCCAAAGACATCTGCCGCCTTGCTCAGCCTATTTGCAATGCTCTTGCAACACCCTGAAGTCCAGATTAAAGCGCAGCACGAACTCGATAGTGTAGTTGGAAAGGGTCGTCCACCAAAAATGTCGGACATCCCTCAACTGACTTACCTGAACGCTTGTTGGACTGAGAATTTCCGCCTCAATCCCCCAGCTGCCATGGGTAAGTCAGTTTCATCGTGTATTAAACTTATCTTAAGAGCATTTTAAATAGGTGTGCCGCGACGCGTTGCTGAGGCCGACGTATGGAAAGGATATGTCATCCCGAAAGGAACGATGGTTATGACGAATATAGGGTTGGACGATTCTTAATACCGATGGCGAAATCTTGCTGAGATCAAACAGGTTTATGATGACGGACGAGAGAATATGGGGTCCAACAGCCGAACAGTTCCAACCTGAACGGTTTCTCTCTCCAGACGCATCCACGTTACCCGACGCCGCATCGATACCCTTTGGGTTCGGAAGGCGGTTAGTCTCATAATCTACGGAAGACGATTTGACTCATTCCCCTTTCTCTCAGAATCTGTCCAGGTCGGTATATGGCGGAGCGCACTGGTATTCTGTTTGCGGCCACTGTCCTCGCTGCATATACAATTGTTCCTCCCGAAGGCGAAACCAGCCCTGCAGTAACGTTTGGAGACGCATTTGTCAGGTAAGAACCCAAAGTTATGATCGAAATATCAACTTATGATGATTGTAGGAAACCAGTGGACTTTCGATGCAGGTTTTTACCACGTAAATAGCATTATCCTTTTGGCTCCAACGGAAACCCAGGGCAATGCATTGGACGAGGCCCTTCTGCACCGTGAGGAAGTGCACTTTGGTGTCATCAACCCCGCACATAATGGGATTCGATTACCAATCGAAAGTAAATGTATACCATGAAATAGTACGATCCTATGAGACGCTAGCTGCATTCACAATCACATCTCTACCGTTAGCCCGAACTGATTTTCGATGAGAGTCCCTCGAGAGAGGCTTGCGCATATCTATAACCAGTTAGAAAGACTAGATATGCCAAACCAGATGACAACGCGAGCTATGTCAACTCACCATACGCATTTTCTGAAGCGGTTCCTTCGGAATCTGGTCCCAAATTTCCGTAATAATCCTTCACAACTCGGAAGACACTATAACCCATCCCTTCATACAGGCCTGTTGCCATCTCGTTGGACGGTCTGACGTATAAATCGACGAAGAAGCCATGGTAGACCGAATCGGAGATGTCTTCAAGGAGGGACACCAGCCGTCTGGCTAGTGATAAGCGTCTGTATTCAGGTGCTATTGATAGCGCTGTAATATGGCCATGATGGTTGGTCCCCTGTCCCTCGGCTTTGCCTATTACTGTTTGATGGCGGGTTGGCGCTTGGTAGAAGCGTAAATTGTCTTGAACGTACTATAGCCCATCATCCGTCCACTTGGAGACTCTTCTATACAGCATAGGTCTGGCCACTTTGATAAGTAATTTAGATAAAAGGCGTTGCCATACTAGATCCCGACAGTCGTTTGTAGATATATTCCCGATATAGTATGGTTTGAAATCAGTTTGGCCCTGATTACAGCAGAAAAAAGGGGTAGTTTGTACATACTGTCTCTGTCCATACGTCCATATTGCTTGATAGGACAAGCACCATTCGGAGAGTAAAACAGAAAAAATTAGAGAAAATACGCTGAGTAAGGAAAATAGAGCTACACATTGTTGAATCGCAGCAGATCTGTTGCCCGAAACGGTCGTAATGTACTCATGGTGCTTGAGGAGAGGGGCAAGCTTGAGAACTTAATTATGGACCACAACGATAGGAGGGTAGGTGCGGGATCAAATTGATTATTATTATATATACGACATCAGGAAAGGCCGAAGGACACAAAACCATGTTATTGATATGATACAGAACAAACCCTCTTCAAGCTTAGAATCGTTCCAGAACCGGTCCAAGTTTACCAAGGACGTGATGGCAAATAACCTTTCATGGCCTGAGGTGGCCCATTGTACGTTGGTGTTGCCTCCTTTCCGTATCCCGGTGCTTGAGTGATTCCTAGCATATGCTTCCAAGGCGAAGGCTTCTTGTCTACAGGTTTACCTTCAGCGTCGATGCCTTGATCTGTAGTATAGAGAACGGCTGCGTTAGCCTTTCTCTTCCGTCGTAGCCAGAAGCAGAGTCCGATGATAAGAGCTACCAGGTCAAATCGTCAGTCATACAGTCCGCAGGCCTGTTAAACGCATACGCACCGAAAAATACGACTAGTCCAACTACAAGTCCAACCACGAGTCCGACGTTGATGTTCCCCTGACTTGGCCCGCGGTAAATTGCTTGTACCGGAGAACTTAGGAGTGCTACAGCACAGACGATCAAGACGGAGTTCATGGGGCTTTAAGATATGAGGATTTGGGGAGTTTACTGCCTGTTGGGTTTTGCTGCTCTGAAGTTGTCATATATAGAGAACGAGCCATTCCTGTTTGATTCCGGGCTGAAGTTACGGCTGAGGGCGACCGTTTTCCTTGGTTCCTAACCCCGTTTGTATACGTATAGATTATCTCCGAGGACTGAGGGCGCGCCCTAGGGATTCGCCACTATTTCGCCGATAGGACAAGAAGTACGGGTGGCGCTGGTGCATTGCATCTCGCAGCCAGTATGCTGTTGTACTTGCAATACTACTTGCTCTCCGTTGAAAGCCGTGCTCGCCACAGAAGCGCCTTCCTTTTGAAGAGGGCTGGGACAAGCAAAGGGTGTGTAAGGCTTGTGCATTACGACCGGGTTTGGGACGGGTTCGAGACGGAGTTCGAGACGAATTTGATCGTGGATAAACGTAATCTCGTGATTTTTGTATTTTATCCATTGATTTGGTTATGGTCAGTACGCAAGACCCCTGACAGAGGGCTGAAGGGCATAGGAAGAACTGCTTATACAATGTATCTCCGTCCTTTTCGGCAGTACGTTTCATTAATATAGTCCAAGGGGAGAGGGAGCTCGCGATCATTTGTGCGAATCATCAACAAGGTACATTGATGAGGTGTTTGTCCATTTGATAATTTCTGGAATTCGACCTTGAAGCCCGAATATGATGTTATTTCACATTCCAGCGTGGAATGGCAAGGTCGAAGAAGAAGGGGGGGGGGATTGCGGAAAGCCGGGGTATCCACCATTCTATATTCTGGAACGTCAGCATCATCAAAGCTGAATATGAACCAGTTAGAATATTCTGCTGATGCACATTTTGAGGATAGGAGCTCGCGCGATTATACACTTTATTTGTCGAGATCACTCTCAGAGGACTGCAATCTTGCAGGGCTCCGCAGACAAAATGTTAATCCTTGGTCGCAGTATGTTGCATATGGTACTAATTTGTATCTGGTTGTGTAATTCTGCACGATGATTGGTCGCCTTGTGGTAAGAACCAGTCGGCCCCGACCATGGGAGGAGCACCATGCGGTCGTTGCACAGTCACTCGCGAACGTGTTCTGTTCGTCGATAATGCATCTACGACGTCTAGGACTTTAACTGTTGTCCGGGGAATAGAGCTTTATCATTTTACTCCTAGATTCACAACAACCGGCTGTAGCTCCTGGAAGACTACGCTGCTATGAACGAAGTTTCAGAATCTTCCAACGAAATTTTTGGTTTGGACCCACCGAGTTGCTCTTTCGTCAGCTGGATAGTAATTGGCAAAGTATGTCACTGTTCCGCATCAGTCGGCCAGGTACGCCGCCCCACACGAAAACGTCGCATGGAAGTATCTCGTTTCGGACTGGAAGAGTCACTGCGGCTGCGGCTTGCCTACGGAGCCCCCTCGAAGGTCTCCTGCCTTTCCGTGATGAATTGGCCTGCAAATTCTTCTTATTAATCTCTCCATTCGACCAATTCAGTCTTTTGTCCGAGTCAGACTCGTCATATTCTGCGGCACAGCACTAATGGCGTTCCTGCTCGAGTTCTACGGCGACAAAGCAAATTTCATTAGGGGCACTGCGGGTTCACTATAAAGGACGAAGATTGCTTTCGTGGTTTGCATCATCTGCCTCCAACATCTCCTGTCCTCTCATTCGAGACAACCCGTGAATAACCCAGCCACCCTATATCCTTCGTCAATGAGCACTACGCAATCAAGGTATGTAGCCATACAACCAGCAGTTCAGTAGGTCTAATATATGCTATTACTCCTCCTCGGCATGTCCCATCTACTAGTTCAAAGCCTCAATCACACACTGTGTCGCAAGGAGCCATGCCAACCAACGTCAGCTCAAAGCATTATGCACCAAGCACAACCAGCTCTAAAGCTTCCTTCTCTTCATCGTTCTCTTCGAAATTCGGCTCCATCGCAAAACTCCCTCTATTATCACGAGTGAAATCTTCACACACGGAGTCCTCACAAACCTCGTCTTCGGGGACGCCCCCTTCGTCTCATGGCTCTACTAGTGGATCAAGCTCTACTAGGAAGCCAAGAGATCCGGTAAAGACTGTACCAAGTGGAAAGCCACCGGCGACTACCTTTGCAGACCTTGCATATCGATACGGGACTCCGAGCGTACCAAATTCTGGCAGGCTATAGGAGGACTTGTGGTAGGCATACGTTTTCTACGTTCGAAACTTTCAACTAACAGAGCCTGTAGTGTTTAGTTGCAATCCTTCCCGTCTATGATCCCAGTCTCCCAAAACGAAGCATCTCAAAGTTAACGATGCAAAGTTTCTGTGTGCCTATGTAAATGTTTGATAGTTCTATCCCTTTCTACAATATGTCTCTTATCCAATAGACTGCCTAAGAACTGAACCAAGTTTGAGGCATTTTCACGTCTTCTGAGGGAGGATTACAAACGCATGATCAATTCATTAGATGTAGGACATGATTACGGACGGATTATGCTCTAAACGTCAAAAACCGCGGCGTCCAGGAGACCATCTACCAAGTCATCTTCGATTACAGAGTCCAGAAGAAAACGGAGACCGGAGAGTAGTACAATTACTGGATCTCACCCCTAGCCCTCCTCTCAGCCTCATCCTTTTCGTCGGGATCAATGCCCATGGTCTCGTCGATCAAGAAGGTCGAGAGACCACCGAGAACGGAGGTGCCGAAGAAGATCCAGAGCACGTTGCTGGTTCCAATCTTGGCCTTGAGCTGATTGAACACGAGCGAGGAGAGGATGGCTCCGCACTTGCCCGTGGCAGCCGAGAGACCGTGGGCGGTGGCGCGGATGCGGGTTGGGAAAGATTCGGCAGCAACGATGACTAGGTGACAAGTCTTAGTGACAAATTAGAAATAAAAGGGGGGTCGTCGACTTACAGGTCGTTGTGTTGGCACCAAAGTTGAAGAAGAATTGGAGGAAGGTGAAGCATGCGAGGAGTGGGCCTTTGCCGATATGGTCGATTTCACCGGCGAGAATGCCGAGGAAAAGAGCGGTCATAGCAAAGCCCATGAACTGCAAGTTTTTGCGACCGACGATATCGATGGTGAAGAGGGTGAAGTAGTAGCCTGGCAGGAAACCGAGAGCAGTGATGATAATCTGATGGGCGGAACGTCAGTTGAGCGTGTCCATGACTTCTATGAAGCAAATACATACGTTTCCGGTGGCAACTGCGAAGAGCTTGTCCCATGCATCACCAGTTGTGCCGCCATAGCCAATATACTGGAGCACGACACTCTGGTTCAACTAAAGGGGGAGTTAAAGACTGTCAATGAGTATCAAAGATAAAAGATACGAACGTTGATTCCGTAAAAGGCAATATCGACAAGGAACCATCCGAGGGTGGTACCGAGGAGAACTTTCAAATGGGGCCAGTGGGAGAAATAGGCGAAGAATTCCTGGTAGTGTGCCCTGTGGACGGCGACTACGTGATGCTTGACGTCTCCATCATCATGGGGTACGATGCGGGGGCTGTCCTGGGATTCAACGTCCTTGTCGGTCTTTTCGTGTTCGACGTGTTTCTCTACGCCGCCTTCGGCCATCGAGACGTCCGAATCTCCACCTTCAGCACGAGTGAGCTCGAATTTACGAGACTCGGGTAAGGTGAGGCGAGCATAGAGCGTTCCGAGGGCAGGAACCAAGGAAAGACCAATCAAAATACGCCAGATCTTGTCAGCATGTTGGACGTTGCCGGCCTTGATGTCCGACTTGAAAGCCGCGAGGGTGATGATACTGATCAAGGAACCGACAAAGGATCCCCAACCCTGGTTTGCGAAGATAAATGTGAGAAGGGTGCCCCGGCGGTGAATGTTGGCACGGTCTGGGTGGTACGCTCGGTTAGTCAAAGCCGAAAGGGGATGCCAAGCCAGAGAAAGAGTCGGCTCTCACCAGAAACCACGGTGGCACTCATCGGGTAATCGCCACCAATACCAATACCGAGGATGATACGAGTGACAAAGATCCATGTGAGAACTTGGTTGCCGGTGAAGTAGCTGGGGACCGAAATGCAGATGATAGTCGCGATGATGATGAGGATGAGCTCCTTTCCATAGACGAAACTACGACCGAATTGATCACCGAGGAAACCAAAAAGAAGCTGACCAATAACGCAGCCTGAAGGGGGATCAATTAGTTGTGGCCACCGTCGAAAAGGAAAGAACGGACCGATATTTGCACCAGCTTTGACGAGATCTTGCATCTGGTTAGGAAGACCAGTATCGGGGAAGTATACTACTGCTAGCAAGGGCGTGACCTCTGTAGAAAAGGGGCGATTAGCGCTCGAGTGGCCTGCTCACACGACCAAAAATACGAACGGTTGATGATAAACCTACACACGCCTATGATGAGATAATGATCCAAAAAGCAAGGATAGATGATCTTACAGGTCATAGGCATCCAAAAAGAACCCAACACCGGCGAGGCCAACGAGCTTCCACTGGGGCCATGTTAGCTGCCAGGGCTTCTTGTTCCGCTGAGCTTCCTCCTCCTGCTTATAGTTTTTACCAAAATGATCTAAGTCGAGCATGATGAGCAGCTAGCACGGTGAACGCGATTGCGAAGAAGGATGCGCTAATTAGCTGCAAAGGGTGCGGTGGCTTGCCCAGATTCTTGGCGAAGTCAGTTTTTTCTGAGAGCTCAGATCATCTTAAAGGAGTGGTCGTTGGCCCGCACGTTCGTCGTTTTCAGCATGGGTCGTTATCAGGCGTCAGCGCACGTTCGACAGACCATTACGTTCGCGGCCATTTTATGCCCGGACGACATCGCTAAATTCAGAACCGTTTGGGAAAATCGAAGACGCCGACATTCAAATTCGGTGGAGCTATTTTTAGTAAATGAGTAAGAATTTGACCCGCCTCTTATTTGATGATAACGGCCGTGGCATTGGCGGCGCTCGTGGTCGCTCGTGGCATCGCGTGGCCCGCACAGGTAAAGCCCCATCCATGGGTCGAGGTTCGATGTTTCCATAAATGTTTGTATATTGGGAGGAAAAAAAACGTTCGTCGCCTAAGCTAATGTCGAGAGTACTGTAGAGGAAGATTATGAGAGATCACGTGGAGGCGTCTAGGCTGCTCGTAATGGTTAGAGAGAAGTAAGAGTCCATCCGATATTAGCTGCCAGTAATGAAAAATTTTCACGCCGAGATCCGTTGCTTCTCCTTGAGTGAGTCGTTGGACGACCCATCCTTCTCGTCCCTCTCTTGCATGAAAGCCCTGTCGCGGCCTTCGGTGGCAATGACCTCGTCGGGTGTGAGGTCGCTGTTGAGGTCCTCGTTGTGGAGGAGTGTGGGGTTGAGGGAGAGAGCACCCTTGGGGATGAGGGTGGCGAGGAGGATGATGGCGGAGAGGACGGTGAAGTGGACCTGTTATCAAGCTCAAAGTCAGTGCCTGTGCGAACCGGAAGGTAAACAGAACACGTACACCACCGATGTTGTACAAGGCGGCATGTACACCAGAGCTGGCGATGGTCGAATCGACATACTTTCCGAGAGTAGGCGAGAGAATGGCATAGATGACGATCTATAATCTTGTCAACAAAAGCGATAACGAATAAGTGAAAGAAGACCCACGTAGAGGACATAGAGGAAGCTCATGACGGCACCGAGGGCAGATACACCCGTGGTCTTGGACTCCACACGTGCGAGGGACGACTGGATATAGGCAGCCAACGACACGTCTCCGGCAGCCCAACCGAACGAGATGGGGATGAAAGTGGCGGCAATCTTCCAAGCTTCGTTGACATTGTTGGGCTCTGGGTGATAGAATGGCAGGTACCAGACGATGAGGAGGAGCAAGGCATCGATACGGATGAAGGGGATGGGCCTGTCGAGGGATAAAACCTTTAGTCATGGTCAAGAAAACAACTAAATGTTGAAACTTACGTTGGGATACCGTTGGCGGTGAAAAACACGGTCATGGCACCGAGCAACTCTCCAAAGTTGGAGCCACCGACGATGATCTGCTGGTACGAAGAGTCCTTGAGGACAGACTTGGCGAAGATGTTGGCAATGTTGTTCTCGAGGTAACGATGTCCGAAGAGGGCGAAAGCGTATCCGGGGACGAGCCAGCAGAACTTGCGGCTACCGAGGGTCAAGAATGCGCCTACCCAGACTGCACGTCCAAAGTTGAGGAAACCATGGCCAACGCTATAATTCGAGAGTTTAATAAAGCCCCTCGAGTGCAGAAACGAATGTGACCAACCTCGCGAGGTATCCCAGAGGACCCTTCTTCGTTTCTCCGCCCGTCATTCCTTCAGCGGCGAGCTCGTCTTCGACGCCCTTGTCATGTCCAGCATTCTCGTCAAAGTTGGCATCTACAAAGCGCCACGCAAGACCGGCGAAGGCGAAGCAGATGGGTGCGACAAGGAAAGAATAGTTGTTACCGAGTTGCTTGATCACTGCGGCGCTAGAGAACTGGTGGTAGTTGTCAATAATCCAGACTAGTTCTGCTTGGCAAATTATACTTACAGCACCAATGGTACCGGCGACCTCGTACATGACTACACAAAAATATGAGCGATGGCTTCAGGGAGAAAAACTTGGAAACGTACCGTGGACGATGCTGTCCATACGCTTCAGCTTCTGGACGTGGCCACCAACGATATCTCTTGGGATGACACGACGGATAAGCTCCACCATGCCGTAGGCGATACCGGTAGCGCAGTAAACTCTGAAAAGACATGTTAGCTCGAATATGAATTATTCTAGAGGCAACGGACGGGAAGATTGCATCGGGGTTGTAGGAGCCATAGTTGTTCTTGTCTGTGCGGATGCGACCTCCAGTGGCGGCTAAACCACGAAGATGAGAGGGACTCAAAGACGGAGAAAGAAGTGGAAACATACCATCACAGATGAGGAGGATGACCGTCAAGGCGCAAAAGCCGAGGATTGCACCGGAGAGCACCGAGCGCGTATTGAAGCGTTTGATGAGGGGTGCGATGAGGATAGAACCCACACATTGCATTGCCTGATTCAAGCCTTGCAAGATACCGACTTTGGCAAACGCATTGGCGGCGTTAAAGCGGTCAGTGGCGAGGGTGGTGATGGAACCATTGAACTAAAGGGGGGCCAAGGCCGGTGTCAGTCCGCAAGATAAGACATCAAAAGCCAAGCCACTGACAGACTCAAGACCAAACTTGTACAACATGATCCCAACGATGTAGATGGCGATGTTACGACGCTCCTTTGGCGTGTAGGTATTGTAAATATCCCTGAACATACCCATGGCTGCTGCCGAACTTGGTGGGTAGCTGGCTTAGTTTTCGAAGGGGAGGAGATCTTTCTGGGCAGACCGGAGCCGTCTATTTGTGCGAGCACTTAAAAAGGCCTCCCAGACGTATCACAAGGGTACGTTGGCTCTAACCATGCACGTTCCTCGTCTCGTATTGATCCTGGATGGGAAGACAGAAAAACTCTTGGCATCTTCATCCCCGACAATGGAAAGATAGCGGACTGGCTTGGCACTTCTCAAGTGAGCATCAATCGGAGTGGCGGAGTGGCGGACTCTGAAAAGCGCGACGAACGTGCGTCGTCAGATTCGACCGGTTACGAGAATTCACACCCTGTCAATCGGAGGCCTGGGTGGCATAGATTGTGCCTCGTCAGATTGCAAAAGATTACGCTCTCGTTAGTGATTAGATTTAGCCTAATTGCTACTCGCGGGCCTCCAATAGCCCGGCGAGGCCATCCACAACGTTCGTCGCCTGGGTCTCTGGAGGAACGAGACCCACCTCTAACGTGGATCGCGTGGAATTACCGCCCTCTTGCGCTCCCGTGGCATTGTTCGGCGTCCAAATGTCGTCCAGTACCCTCCTTCCTATGCGAATTGATTCCAGCACCGGGTCCCTCATAAGAAGCGCCGCCGTGAGACGGTCAATACACTCCTCCGTAGGATCAATGGCGGAAGAAGGGTTCTATTTTCTGATGTGTATTGGATGACTCTTTTCTATTGGCAGTTCAACTAGAATCAGAAGGACTAGGATTGGATGTCCTCTTTCAGGCAAGACGTTCAAAGTCTCCCCTTTCCCGTTTACGCTTGTACTTTGTCTGTTCGGCCGTTGGAATCGTTGGATACTGTGAGTAATTACCGGTCACACTTGAACCCCAAGGAATGTCGTACACTTGTTACCTTTTTTTGACGCATGTGCGTTCGCCAACTACCATGTGGGCCGCAAATTGCTCGCGTGCGCACAGTCATCTATCGTAAGTACCCCTTCAGCCCTCTCGCGTGACCAATTAATTTGGTATCGCCGTCTGCGATTCATTTCGTGCAGAACCCCAGTAGATTTTCCCGTGGGGTTTTGATGAGGATCTGTGAGTCTGGGCACCTTTACCTAGCCCACTTTTCCGCCGCTCTAATCTGCCTTTGACGACTTTCATCAAGGAAGTGCCCCATTTCATTGAAGTAAAGAAGAGTTGTCGCATGCCAGGGCTTGAGAAAGTGACCCGGTATTGCCAGGGATGCGGGATTGCCAGGGTTCGCCACTATGCCAATTAAATAAGAGAACCGCATTTCCCCCGAAGTAACAAGAGACGCCATTGAATTCGAAAATAGACCAAGGTAAGTCCTTCTAAATGGTCGCCGGATGAGATGATGTGTATGTCGATCCTGCGGAAGAAGGGGGTACAACGTTGACGTGAGATAAGTGCCTCCATCCGGTTATTTTCAAGCCAGTAGCATAAAAAGCAAGTCAAATCTTGATGTATACGGATCCAGACCCAGTCGTAATGGTTGCTTCCAATCCGGGTACATCGCTGATGACCTACAGACTCCTTCTAAGCACATGAATGTGTCTCTATCGAGTAATAGGCTCCTAAGAATTGCATTTTTGAGTCGTTTACTCCTCGCCTCTGCCGCCCAGTCGTGGGTCGTGTGACCAATAATTCGAAGTCGGTATTCGCGGTGAGGTGTTGGAAACCGCTCCGCTAATAGTCAAAGAGTATTCTTCGCATTTTCGCCTTGGGACTTTAGCTGTGAGGTGGTTAGATACCAAGTGCGCGCCTGCATGGCCAGTCATTAGTTAGGTCCAGTCACCCTCCTTCACTTCTCAGATCAACTAGGCAAAATGTTCCTCTTGCTTCCATATGTACGTCTATAACTCAGACGCATACTTTCTGTCTTGATGAAACCAGTCTCACCAAAAAAAGTGAATGCTTCAATACTTTTCCGGCATCTCGACACACACAGCAGGGAGCATGAACACCATATCTGCGGCAACTCTTAGTGTGCCCAATGTACCCATTGCCAACGCTGTATTATGCCGCATGCATCACCATGAATCAGTCTTCCCAGGTCTGATTACTCGAGAAGAGACCTTGTTTCACTCGTAGGTATGAGGTACTGTGGAAAAGCTCGTCTTTAGAACAGACTAAGGCTACAGGGTGTATGTGTGTGTACGCAAAACGACTACGGCCTGATATGGAGAAGGGAGAAAGCATGTACAAAAAAAACAAAATCGGCGGTGAATATTAACCAGTGGTAAGGTATCAACCCACTCGCAAGTATACACAGGCTAGAAAGGGTCGTGGATATAACTCGCCTAGGAGGCTTCAATTGGAACAAAAGCCTGCCAAGACTCAATAAATTTAGGGCGTAAATGTCGTTATTGCCAAGTTGATGATCCCGCGGTGATCAGTCGAGCAGAGTGCGCATGTTCTCCAAATCAATCAACTGGGTCCCCACTGGTACCAACTCTGGCTTCGTTACTTTGTGTCCAACGTCGTCGCTGTCATCCAGCTGACCTTTGTAGGCCGGCGGGATACCCCTAGCAGCGTCAATACGTGCCTCCCCATCGTCGTGGAAAAGCTGCGCATAAGCTGGGAGAGAGAGGGGTTGGTATTGGGCAGCAGGAATTGAGGCGGAGATCCTTTGTGGGGCATTGACGTGTGGATCGGTATTGAGAGTAGAATCACCCGAAGGAGGATTGGGAACGACAATAAAGTGCACAGGTAAGGAGAATTGGACGAGATCCTGTTTGTCTCCTTGATACGTGACAAACGCCGAGACACGGATTGTATGGGTCACTCGGTGGTAAGGAGACTGCATGAGCGGGGTGATGTAGTCGCATGTCTTTCCCATTTGAGATCCATGTGAAATAGTCTCGCGAGCAGCAGTGTTCAGCTGAGCGTTCATCTTGATTACGGACCAGTCGTTCCTCAGAGCATGGGCACCAGTCGAACCATCAGTGGTCTGTAAATGGAAACTAGATGGGGCCTCTGGACTAAGGATAGACTTTGTCTTGGTCCACTGGCGATCACTCGAGTCGCTCAAGAGCAAGCCCAGGATGCTTGAGTCGTCCCACTGGTTGCGGTGAAGGAGCGGATGGGTAGATGGTTGTTCTGAAGGGAGAGCAAAACGCGAGGTGTATTGATCGTCTGGCTTTGAGCGGAAGTGATCGTGCTGGTCCAGGTCAATTTCCATGGACTCGACCGAAAGCTCGGATTGCTCCGCGCCTTCAGGAAGAGGTCCCTTGAACCTGGCTTTGACCGTGATTGGAACAGTGGATTCACTAGTGGCCACAAAGTTTGGTATGGAGCAAAGTATTTCGAGTTTGGATACAATGTCGTTGGGGATAGGACTTGAATCCTTCGCCTGTGCAGAGATGGAAAATGTTGTAAGTGGGAAAAGAGAGGTTTCAGTTGGGCGTGGTGGTGGGACTGCTACCAAGTGGCGGAGCAACTCGATTTCAACGCGTTCTGCCTCTGCATTGTGCTCTTTAGAGCGCTGAGGAAGACATCCGTGTAGAATGGAGCCAAAGGGAGAGGATGATTGAGAGTCTCCTTCGACTCGATATGTTGCGGTAGCGAAGAGGGAATACGAAGTAGATGATATAAGATAGGTTTCGTTATCGGAAGCGTTAAAGGATGGCGGGAGCCAACCAGGTATCGTCAGGAGATCGAAAACAATGTCGTAATGTGTGGCATGGTTGTTGTCGTTAATGTGGAGGGTAACCGGCGATTCGACGAGCTGTTGGGAGACGGTACAAAGCCGGACGGCGTTATATGCTTCTCCCGCTCGTTCGTGTTCGGACTTTCCTTCGAATGTAACCATCAAAGAGGTGAGAACGATGGCTTTTGCACTGCGTGTTCGTGCGAATGGGGCCGGGAACGTAGAAGTATTCTTGCTCAGGCGTAGGTTTACGGTGCCCGAAAGCGAGTAAGAGGACCTAGAAATGGGATAAGGAACTTGAATGGTTAAACAGGCCACAGGGCTACTGACGTCGTATGTGCAGTACCATGCATGTGCAGAGACCGGGTGATGGGATTCAGAGAGATAGAGAGAGACATGACTAGAGAATAATAAAAAGAAAAGGGGACGAGATGTAGAGGATACGAGGCTGAGGGAGCGGGGGTCAAGATAGAGAACAAGAACAAGACTTATACGTT
>KN824278.1:218832-264566 GCA_000827415.1 Serendipita vermifera MAFF 305830 | reverse complement strand
CAATAAAATAAAGCGACGGTCCATGACGAAGTGAGCAAAGAGAGCACCGAAAGGCGAGGACATTGGCACAGGATAGGCAAAGAGAATAATAAAAATTGGAGAGCATGTATGGTGCGTGAGGATTACTCACTCACAATCAGCTCGATCCATTCTTTGCCAGGGCTCCCGGAATGTCCTCCAAGCCTAACGAGTCCCATTTGCTCCGCATAGCCGACGTAGTCTTTGAATCCGGCAACGCCTGCGCGTTGATAGACGAGTCGATCGCGAGAAACCAATTCACTACCGATTTTGCTCCTGTAAGGTCGAGGCTTGTTTTCGGCACGAAAATCAGCCAGGATGTTTATTAAGAGATCAAAATGGCGTGGGTCAATTGGTGGTGGTTGGGGCATTTGCTGCGAGGATAATCCGTACGGTGCGGATTGTGGCAGACCGTGCCCAACAGGAAAGTTATGAAGAGAAGAATGGGATTGCTGCCGCTGAGCAGGTTGTTGCACTTGCTGCTGCTGTAATTGCTGCTGCTGTAGTTGCTGTTGCTGCTGCTGTTGTTGTTGCTGCTGCTGCTGTTGCTGGTGATGCTGTTGTTGTTGCTGTTGCTGTTGTTGCTGTTGCTGCTGCTGGCGCAGTGAGGAAGTGGAAGAAGACCGATGACTTTGTGGGCGATCGTAAGTGGCGTTCATTGGAACTGGAGATTGGCGTTGAGCCGAAGAGGGAAGAACCTGAAAGTTCTGTGTGACGCGGGGCTCTGATGGTTGGAACTGAGTCGGGCGACGCACAATAGAGTCCGTAGGCGACAGCTGGCCACCAACTGGCCCATACAAATGGGCCTGAGACGTTGGAGGGCTTTGAGGCCAGCTTGGTGTCGAGGAGGTCACTGAGGAAGTAGAGGACGATATGGAGGAAGCAGGTCCCTGATTCGGAGCATTAGACGTCGTGTTCGTGTTGATCGGGGTAGGAAAGAGAGTATTTGTCGGAGGAAATGGGTTACCCCATACTCTATGAAGCCCAGGCTGCGACCGAGGAGTAAAAGTGCCGGCTCGAAAGGGCTGAAAGGGAACAGAGGTGTTATGGGGAAATAAAGGGGTAGGATTGGAAAGTGAAGATTGATGCTGATGTTGCTGCGTGTGCGTATGCGTGTGTGCGGATTGCGAGTTGGAGGAGGAATGCCTCGAAAGGGTTGGTGCCACTGGTGCATCGACGACGGTGCCTCCACTGCTGATGGTATCACCAGGAGTCATCCGTCGATCGGTGGGGGAGACTGGGAGAGATAATACAGAGTTTACGGAGCCTGGGGACGAGTGACCCTCGGGGCTACGTCTGCCTCTGTTCATGATCGTAGCCCAGTCGATGATCTCGTTCGCATGCGTCGCCATAGAGGGACGGATGGGGCTCCCACCATTTTGAGGGGTGATTAAGATGATTTGATAGTGACGGAGACGTAGAGCGGAAATGGCGTAAGGAGAGAGCTCTTCAGCCGTGATAACAATGAGCACCGTAGATGGTGCTGGATTATCCAAAGCGAATAGCATCATGTCCACAAGGAGTTGTTTTTCTCCTTGCGCGCGGCTTGTGGGAGAGTAATACGACAGACTGACGCCGTATAACTGAAGTTGTTCCCGCAAGGAAGGATGCGCGAAATGAACGGGCCGGGTTGGTGGCGTAGAGACGTATGCGTCTGCCTTTTCAACGTACGCTTTGAAGGAGGTAATGCTCCCATAGGGGAGACAGGCGTCACGGATGTTGTCCACAATAGTATATGCCGGTGAAAAACTGGTAGGTCGGCATGTCTATATACAATATTAGGGTTTAAAAAGTGCTAAAAAGTGTGAATTTGCTCACTTCATAGTCCCAGAAGATCGCCACCCTCCCCAAGGGGTGTCCCCCGTGAAGATGGGCTTTTGACTGGGACATGGACCTAGCCGGCGAAAAAACGGGCATGAAGAGATCAGAACAAAGAAAGGAGCAAGAGAGATGTCGTAGATGAAGGAGGATAAGAATTGAAGGACGTTGACGAAAAGTTTTGTGGAGAGGGGGGAAACCGATGCGACCTATACAAGTGGCGGGAGGTTAAATATATAGGTAAATCCTCGCGTCAGTCGTATGTCTTATTCAATTCTTATTGAAAGAAGTCTAAGTGGTTATTAGATGTAGCCCGTCGACCATCGCCTGCTGCCTCGTGGTTAACGCGCAGAGTCCTGACCCTTGATTACGAGCTCTTGGAGTACATGAAGCAACTGGAACCCTGAACCCGACATTTATATGCTCTCTGGTCGCACGCTATGCAGCACAGGCTGCCCTTTTTGTCGCTACTGCTTCATATTGTCGTCCAATTACAGTCCCTGCGGCCCAGCGATCGAATGTGAAACAATCTTTTTGTGGGTTTCATGAAAATGATCACCGTTCTAGCGACTGTGGTTTAAAATCAATTAGACAACTGATACGGTTGAAACGCCGAGAAGAGTATCATTGCCTTTTTGCGGGGCATCCCATCACAGGCAGGCGTGCTGGTGTGTGTGGTGGCGTATTAGGTCGACCTCTTTGCTTGGAGCCAACCGACTCCGCTTTCAGCTCAGGTATTCGCGGATCCATTGCATCATCGTGACGAAAGGGTGGGGTTTATTGCAGACTGTGTTGAAGAAAGAGAAATACATCGTCTTTTAATCGTCATAGAGCCTAGCGCGCGCTATGAGCAACGAAGGGGGCCTAAGAGAATGGAAGATCGGGCCTCAGTCCGAGTACCGATTTGAGGTCGACTCGAAGCGCCCTATAGCCATCAAAGTATGTCCTTTTTTCTAATTCGATCAGCCAATCAGCCTGCTTTGGGGCGCCAGCGTTCTCATTCACGCGTCCAACACGACGTCCCAGGTAATTCAAGGCAATGCCGAGGTGTTTGGCTCGGAAATGGCTCCAGGACGCATGTACCTGTTCTCTAGCGAATGCAAGGCCGCCATTTTCAGCTGGGAGGGCTGTACAATCCAGATGAGTCTTCCCCCCCTCCCCGCCTTGACCGTCCGCACGGGCTACCACAGCCCAACAATACCTCTGATGTCCCGCCTCACGTCACAGGAAAGCCGTCGACTGAGTATCTGTCCGACGAAACCACTATGACAGCGTACGCAAACCTTCATCTCGTGTTCGAACAGATGCGTGTTAGGTCACGGCGTGCCGAGAGAGGGGCCACACCGGATCTTACGGAGAACACGGACACCATGGGTTATGAACCACCTAGAGTACTCGTGATCGGCCCTGAACACTCTGGCAAGACAACAGCCTGCAAGATCCTCGCAAACTATGCAGTTCGAGGGATGGCTGCCTGCGCACCCGTGTACATCAACCTGGACCCAAGCGATGTGAGTGCGGACCCATGTCTGCCTCTTTTATTCCCAACTTCTGCACGATCACCGCGTTGTGTGGCGCTCATCTATGCAGCGAGCAGGCGTACTGACGGCGCTGCGTAGGGTGGCTTCACGATTCCAGGCACTTTAACGGCCTGTCCCATTGACTCTCCAATCCCAACATCGTCTCCCGCCAATCCTTTGGGTATTTCCGCTACTTCGGCCCCCACCGCATTGTCATCTTCCAAATTGATTCCTCTGGTACATTGGTATGGCCATCCCGATGTCCAGAAAAACCCCCGATTGGTAGAACATCTGATACGTGTCTTGAACAATAACGTTCAGGAGCGGCTGGAGGACGATGTACTCTGTAAGATCACCCTTTAAAACCCTGTATGCTGGACTTAGAGGATTCCGCTTAGCCCGCACATCTGGACTCTTCATCGACACCTCAGCAAATTTGTCTTCAATCCCTCTGGATGACAAGTATACCCTAGTGAAAACGACCGTTCTCGCCTTTCGAGGTATGTCATACACGGGCTGAAAGAGACCTGCTAACAACGTGTAGTCAACATGATTGTTGTCATTGGCAACGAAAAACTCACGGTTGAAATGCAAAAGCTCTTCAGTGAGCAATCATATCCAGACCATCCCGTCACTGTCCTCAAGATCCCTCGCTCGCCTGGAGTGGCCGATCTGGATGCCGCCTACAAAGAGCGGATCCAGAATTACCAGCTCCGAAACTATTTTTACGGGGCCCCGTTACAACTTCCCGAGGAGCTCGCAGGGCAATCTGCTGGGAGTTTGAAACTTGGAGGCGAAGCTTCGATGGATTTAACCTTATCTCCCCATTCAACCGTCCTATCATTCGACGACATTCACATCTATCGTATTGGCCAAGGTACATAGTTCTATGACCGTGTTAACTGAGATCAATGTCGCTTATTGGCTCCTACAGAGAGCTTTGCGCCGACGTCAGCGTTGCCCATAGGGGCCTCGCGTATTTTAGGGGAAATGCAACCTGTAAAAATTGATCCTTCTCAACCAGGGGCTCGGATAGTAGGTTCTCTTCTAGCTGTCTCCTCTCTTGTTGGCGTGCCCGAGTCGGAGGAAGACATTGTAGATGCCGATGTGATTGGTTTTATTGTCATGTGGGTCCCTTCTTTTGTATGGTGTTGGTCGTATCTCATTCCAAGTTACAGCACGTCAATGGATATGGAAGCAAAGAAGATGACGGTTTTAGCACCAGTTGCCACCGGCTTATCTGGGAGAATAGTATTGACTGGGTCGTTTGAGTGGCAAGATGTATAGGCACGAAGGAATACCAATCCAGGTATTATCCCAGTCTTATTTGTCCCATGATCTCTATGTTAGCTCCCCAGACGCCTAGACCGATGCGAGAGTTACGGTGGAGTAGTGAATGGACATCTTGATTCCAACTTGGTTTCCGCTATAAGACCGGTTTCTCTGCACACCCCCCCGTGACTAGTTTAAGAAACGGGCTTAGCAAAAATTGCTTCTACCGTCCATTTATCGAGGCTTGTCTATTCGATGGCCTCGACTGGGAATGGTACAGCACTTGCACGAGACGCGATTGTGGCTGCCTTGGCACGATTAAAAGGCACCGAATCCAGTCCAAAGAAGACAGATGTTGAGTTTATTTACATGTCGAATCCCAGCTGGCCAATAAGCAGGCCCACCAGTGAAGACTTGACGACAGCGGAAAAATTGCAGCGGCCATTGTGGATTTCAGTGCTTGATTCGTCGTTCAATCCCCCAACAAAAGCACATCTTGCATTAGCATGCTCATCTCCGCCACAAGTGGAACCAGTTAATCCAGGAGTTTTGGGCAACAACCCAACGTCTAATGAGACCAAAGCAGACATGCAATTAGTGCAGACCTCAAGAGAGCTGAAATACGATGCACATATGCTTTTGCTATCCGTGACCAATGCCGACAAGCGACTCAAACCAGGTGATGCAACATACGAGCAACGGTTGGAGATGATGGCTCTGGTTTCTCAGGAGATGCAACTTGCAGAGCAGCCAGCGACGAATGTCTGTGTGGCAGCTATCGACGAACCGACGTTTGTGGGAAAGTCAGCAAAGCTTAAAGACGCCATCTCCAATCGAATAGGATCTCTCTCTAATAGAGGTAATGATGGACTACAGATGGATTTATCCTCTGGACAGCGACGAGACGATAGGGGACAAGAGTTCAAGCTGTGCTTTGTCCTGGGATTCGATACAGTCACCCGATTGTTCGAACCGAAGTATTATGGCTCGATAGAGGCCATGCGAGCCTCGTTGCGGCTGTTCTTCGCTCCTGTGTCCGAAGGGGGCCAGGATTCGTATGTCGTTTGTGCAAGGCGACAAAGTGGCGCGAAGGAAGATAGGGAGACAGGAGTTCTATCGAATCAGGCGCAGAGATATCCACCCCAGAGTACAGAAATGGTGCCGGATTCAGGACTCACCGAGGAAGAGCATCAGTTCTTCATGTCTATAGAAGTCAGGGAGTATTGGGAGAGTGGAAAAGTCTCGCTGATGAAAGATATAGGACAAGAGCTTCAATCTATGAGCTCGACCTTGGTGCGCAATGCACGAGCCCTTGTTGAAGGACGAGGTGCTGAACTTGGGCGCCTCCTCCCACTTTCAGTGATGGAGTATGTTTCCAAAGAAAATTTGTACAAAGCATGTGTGTGATCTTCAATTGTATGTTAAATGATTGAGTGCGAATGTTTGGGTGTCGGATTCGGAGATGGTTGCTCTCTGACCCCTGACAATTGAATCTACTTGTCTTCTCCCACCAGACTCTCCTGAGAGACATACATACTACAACAGCCATATAACCTCCGTACTTTCATTTCTTTATAACTTGTTATTCCAAAATGGACCCGGCAAGTTACACGACCATCGAGAACATTCACAAAGCTAGTCTCCCGCCCTTTGGCCTTTCGAGTATATAATTAACAATCATTGAAAGGCCCACGCCATAGTCAATGAAACGTTCCACTCCGGGCGTACTCTACCAATCGCTTTTCGCCAGAAATTGCTTGCAAGCTTGGTTTATATGCTCAAGGTCAGGGTTGGAAACTGTGAAAACCCGTCAAAATTCATCTAACTATATCCTTAGGATAACACAGACGCGTTGTGTGCGGCCTTACAAGCCGACTTACATCGTCATGCTCTCGAAACCATCCTTTCAGATATTGGAATCATCATTTCTGAAACTGTAAATGCCTACAATCATGTGCAAGCTTGGGCCAAGGACATCAAGCCCCCCACCTTGTTAACATACCAAACCATGAACTTGCGTATCAAACCCAGTCCAAAAGGCGCTGTTCTCATAATCTCTCCTTTCAACTATCCAATCTTCTTGACTCTCTTACCTGTCGTCGCTGCACTCTCCGCTGGATGCACCGTGGTTCTCAAGCTCCCTGAGAGTATGGCCACCTCTTCGCCGTTACTTGCCGATTTGATCGCAAAATATGTTGACCCAGGAGTGGTTCAGGTAGTTCAAGGGGCGGCAAAAGAAGCGTCAAAGGTGAGAGGCTCTACGTCCAAAATCACAGAAACCTGCATTTTCACACCGTACACAAGCTTTTAGATCTGAAATGGGACCACAGTGAGTAAATACTTTCATTTAGTACCCATCTAATTCTGCGAAGTCTTCTTCACGGGCAGCGAGCGAATTGGAAGAATTGTTGCTACGGCTGCCGCAAAGCACACAACCCCGGTTACATTGGAACTGGGTGGCAAGTGTCCCGTTATCATTGACCCAAGGGGAGCCGATTTCTCTTTAATTGGGCGACGAATACTCTGGGGAAAGACGTGCAATGGTGGTCAAGCTTGTGTCGCGCCGGATTACGTCCTTGTCCCTCGCTCTTCACAGGATGCTCTCATTGCAGGGTTGCAAAAGGCATACAAGGAACTGTTTCCTACCTCAGCCACGACCTCCGACTCGTATGCTAGGATAGTCACACAGGGAGCAACCAGCAGAATCAAAGGTTATCTGGACAACACCAAAGGAGATATTGTCATTGGTGGTCAAGTGGACACCCAAACGCGCTTTATTGAACCAACAGTTGTTTCGAATGTAGGTGCCGGCGACTCGACAATGCAAGATGAGATTTTCGGAGCTCTACTTAGTCTCGTTCCTGTCGACACGTTGGAGGACGCGATTAAATTTGTTTCGGAGAGGTGAGCTAATGCCTGCTTTGCGGGTCATCCTTTAAAACCAGCTCCTAGACCGCAACCACTGGCCCTCTATGTCTTTTCTCAAAATTCCGAGTTTAAGAAGCAAGGTAGGTGTTCAAAGTTTCCTTGTATTTGCGTCTTGCTGATGAAATCGATTTCTAGTAACTGACCGTACTCGTTCTGGATCAATAGGTAACTTCTTGCGCACTGAAGGCGAGGAATTACACTAATATTCACCAATAAACAGTGTTTAATGACGTATTGATACAAGTTGGTGCTCCCGGGTTGCCATTCGGGGGCTCAGGATCATCTGGGTACGGTTCGCAGAAGGGGAAGTTTGGGTTTGACACCTTTACACACATGAGAGCAAGTATGGACGTGCCTGGGTGGTAAGTTGTACGTTTCCTTTGTCACCTCTTTGCTAAAGACGTTACAGGATAGAGCGTTTCATGGCTTTTCGATACCCTCCCTATACAGTCAGTACACTTGATTGTGCTAACGCACGCCATCGGGCTCACCCTTTCTAGAAACGAAAGCAAGCGATTGCATTGAAAACGGTCAACATCGCCTTGCCATTTGATCGTGATGGCAAACGGTTGTTCAACTTCACACGCTGGTTCACAGTATCGTTTATTGTGCTGCTTATGGCTGTCGCATACCGTATTAAGTACATGGGCTGGGCTTAGTTTGTACACATGGAATCTTCTTGCGGCCTCCTCCGGCTCGTATTTGAATATCGATCTAATGACCACTTCGATACACTGTGAGAACTGTGATTGTGTCCCTCCGGCAGGCGAACGCATAGTAGGAGGCCACCGAACCATATAGTTTTGTTAGAGATCCATAAGGTGCTTTGGTACCATGGACAAGATTGGATCACCCGCCGCGAATAGTGCTTTCAAAACTGCTTCAGCACAACCTGTTTTAAGCGCCACCGATTCAAATACCTTGGAACCTGGCTGTGCCAAACCAGTTTTGCGCGATTTTTTGCAGGAGTAAACCTGATCGTGCTCACTGGTACCGTGTGAGCGTCCGACGGCGGGCGGGCGGCTAAGTGCCCAATGTGGAATGCATCCGGCTGTTGAGTAACCGGCGGGGGACCACATACGTAGCCCTGGCAGCTAATGATGTCGACGGCAGCAGTTTCTTAAACCTGTCCACATTTGAAGAGTAAAGTAAAAGCACTCAAACAAACCCTGATTGTGATGGCCACCAACTATACTTCTTTGGAGGAAATTCCTCGAATTCATGCCTCGCTGGAAAAGTCTTTCAGAAATGGCAAAATGCAAAACGTCGCATTTCGCAAGACTCAGATCTCTCGAGTCGCTTTCATGATCAAGGTAAAAAGATTATCTTTGTGTTGTACATACATTCTGACGTCGTCCATGACAGGACAACCTGGAGGCGCTCCAAGCGGCTCTGGCCAAGGACTTGGGCCGTACCAAACTCGAAACTGCTTTTGGAGATACCAATTCAGTCCTTCATGAAGCAGTCGTTGCCTGGAAGAATGTCGAAAAATGGGCCAAACCCATCAAGGCTTCTACCACGGTCACGTTTCGGATGATGAGTCCAAAAGTGATTCCGTCCCCCAAAGGTTAGCCTTGCGACTTGACCTAGTTGACGTATATTCTAACACTCGGTTATAATAGGCGTCGTCCTCATCATCGGGGCGTTCAACTATCCTATTGCTTTGGCCCTTACACCATTGATTAGTGCGCTTGCAGCCGGATGCGTCGCGGTTGTCAAACTTCCCGAATCGCTTCCCACTGTATCACCTCTTCTAGCTGCTCTCATTTCCAAATATCTCGACTCGAGTGTCGTCCGTGTTGTTCAAGGTGCCGTCGACCAAGTGACAGCGGTCAGTAATTTCTGTTTGCCCAGATGTCTCCACACTTACCGTAATTCCAGTTGCTAAATCTCGAATGGAATCATAGTAAGTTGTGCTGAGAAAGCCGGTTCACTAACCTGACAATTACTCTAGTCTTTTTCACAGGCAGCACTAGAGTCGGGAAAATCGTAGCTGCTGCTGCTGCCAAGCACGTTACTCCTGTTACGCTGGAATTGGGTGGCAAGAACCCAGTCATTGTCGATCCCCGCCGAGCAGATTATACACTCATTGCTCGACGTATATTGTGGGGACGAACAACGAATTCGGGTCAAGTAAGTTCCAACCAATTCTTCAAACGGTAAAACTTACTGGATTCGCCACATTCTAGGTTTGCATTTGCCCAGAGTATGTTCTCATACCTCGAGAACACCAGCAAAAGCTGGCCAGTGCTTTGTCTAGCGTTTACAAAGAGTTATATCCCAACGGAGCCGCGAATTCAGACTCTTTTGGGCGTCTCGTCAACACGGCGTCCGCAAAGAGGGTCAGTGAGACTCTCAAAGGAACAAAGGGCAAGATCTTGCTTGGTGGCGAATCAAACGGTGTCTTCATGGAACCAACAGTCTTAACTGACGTTACTGGAGAGGATGAAATAATGCAGGATGAAGTTTTCGCGCCGTTGCTCAGTATCGTCCCAGTGAACACGTTGGACGAAGCGGTTGCTTTCATCAATGATAGGTTTGACCCTTCGTATTTCACTTTGAGTCGTTGACTGAACCTATCTGTCAGGCCACAGCCGCTCGCGCTTTATGTATTTACGCAAGACTCCAACTTCAAAGACAAGATCACCCGAAATACCCGCTCTGGTTCAATCATTTTCAATGATACTATGATACAGAACGTTGCACCAGGCCTACCGTTTGGTGGATCAGGTAACTCTGGCTGTAAGTTGCATTCTCTATTGGTACCTAGTATCTCATGAACGTGCAGACGGGCAATACCACGGGAAATATGGCTTTGACACATTTACTCACCTCCGTGCCTCTGCCGACACTCCGAACTGGTAAGAATCAGTCGTCGGTGACCCAACTTTTCTGACAGACATTCCAGGCTGGAGGCTCTGGTAACCTGGAGATACCCTCCATTCTCGGTGCGGGGTTTTCTATCTCTGAGTGCGATATGGCTGACTCCATTACAGAACCAAAAGTACAAACTCGCAATGGCTTCAACGGGCCCGGGTACATTTCCATTCGACAGGAGTGGTAAGAGGACGTGGTCCTCTCGGCTTCTACGATTCGCCCCTCTCCTCTTGCTGCTCAGCCTCATTGGGTACTTTCGGAACCGTGTAAATGTGCGCGCGTATGTTGTCAAATACGCAAGTGATTAACCTGGTGGCGTTTGATCTTTGCAGTAACCGATATATTTCTGTGTACACTAGCGTAATTGCTACAATGAATCTCATCCATCCATGCCCATTAATCAGAATGCAAAAACGTAATGTCCATGCTACAACAATGAAAACAAAGGACGAGATGAAACACGATATGTAATGCACGCCATGGTAAAGGGACACTCAGGAGGGGACAGTGGCGTCCGAACTGGAGACGCGACGATGTGGCGCCCCGTTGGCACCTCTATTGCCACGATTTCCGCGTCCTCTGTTGGGCGGCCCTTCACCATTTCCGCGAGCTCGCGGTGTATGCGTTCCTCTTCCCCGTTGACTGGGGGAATTGTTGTTCAGCAGCAACGTGATCGGCTGTTGTACAACCTGAGCGCCGCCTCTGCCATTTTGGAGCGCGGAAATAGGCTGCTGTAGACCCCTGCCTCCTCGGCCATTCGGTATGACAGGACCACGCCCACGGAAACCATTTCCTCGGGCGGCACTGTGAAAGAGATTGACAGCGGGAGGTGTAGATGATTGGGATGGGGGTTGGTTGCCATTGGGAGCTGGAGATCCACCTCTGCCTCGCCCTGCATTTGTCATGATACGCGGGGTCCCCTGTCCTCTTCCCCTCCCGTTCGGGGGAGTGTTGCGCGTGTTTGCGTATGCATTTGCAAGATGAACTGGCGTCACCTCGACTGGAGGCGCCGGCGTCGTGGAAACAATGAATTGTGGGTTGGTAAGATTTAGGCACGAGTTCATGGCACAAGTGGAGCCTCGATACTCTGAACATCTGCAAGGATCTTAGTAAAAAAAACATTTCACCAGTAAGTGATTGCCTACCTTCCACCCAGAGTGGAGCCACCGATGAACGCATTATCCCAGAGGACGTCAATCAGTTTATCAACGATCCCAATGACTACGCCCTTTGCGCAAAGAGTGACATTTCCCGAATCTTGCACCATAATCACGCGGTCTCCTAGCTTGAAGGTCTGATCTTGCAGAAGCGACGCCACATGAGCCGGCTTTAATACCGCCCTGCGGGGTATACCCTGAACCTTTGCCTTCTTTATCGCATTGGCGGATCTGGTTGCGGTGAGTGAATTGGACCAAGCCTCAATTTTGGCTACAGCATCCTTTTCAATTGGTCAGCTTCAAGAGCGGTATATGTCAAACCTTTTGCTTACCTTGTCAAACGCCTCGGTACTGAGAGGAACAGCATCTAAGTCCTTGATACCTTGTTTTGATAGCCACTCCTTTGCTGCTCTGACTTGAGCGTCCGCATCTCCTTCAGGGAAAATGTCCGCTGACTTAACCATGCCTTGGGTAGAGTTAGATGTGTGCATACATTGAAGTTTTAGCTACTTGCCTTCATTACGGTTATCCAGCTTCTTGAAAAGTTTGGGGAAGGTAGCTTTGTAGTTCTGAAGAAGTTCGATCGCTTTAGTGCTATATTCCCAACCCTTGTCGTCCATTTTGGTGTAGGTCAACACCTTGAGGCCTTTTCCTTGGAATTTGAGACTTAATCCAAGATTAACTTTTGAGCCATCGCTGAGAATAACCATGAGACTTGAAGTTATCCTGGAAACCGCCAGTCCTGTCAAGTTGAGTAGGCTGGCTACGTTGTATGATGGATAGTAGTCAAGTGCCGGCGTTGAAGAGACCAATTTGGCGAGCTGCTCGCTTTCGGCCTTTTCTCCAGGGAAGAACTATGAGCGAGTTGTTAGCAGCCTCCATGGGAGCAAGTCTAGACAAAGCACTTACAGCCAATGTCACAGATAATGTTTCACCAGCATTCTCGTGTACCTGTGCCACCACACCGTAGGCATGTTCGCCGAGGAAAAAGACCATTGATCCAACGGGGAACTCTTCATGAAGCGGTGGAGCAGGCTGCTCCATAAATCGCTCATCCTCAAAATTGACCTCTTTGACCGACATTTGGACCGGGAAGTCGGCTTCCTTGTCCTCATCCTCCCATTCCTTTACCAGAGCCCCATTTTCAAGTCGCTTTAAGCCTGATTAAAGGATATAAAGATAAATAATAGAACCAGGGACATGACAAGACGCACCTTTGAGAGGTCGGACATGAACAAGGATATCAACATCACCAGTGATGACCCCAAATCGCTTCGAGTAGGTAGACTCGTGACTTTCTGATTTGCGGGCCCATGCACTCAACCCCTGGTGAGTATGCTGAACTCCGGCGATCTTGAATGCATTGCCAAAAGCCTGATATTCATGGCGGAAGTGTGAATCGGACAACGCCACCACCATTCCTTCTTTCAGGAACGGCCAATTGTAGTATATTCGCTTTCCAATAAGCTGTTGTGCGATCTCGAGTGGCTTTTGATCACCCCACTTGTTCTTTATGAAAAGAACAACCGATTGGTTCTTACTATCTTGCTGGAATACGTTGACGGAATGATGCAAAAGCTGAGCGTCATGAGGAAGGTTATCGAGGGACGGGAAACCAGCCATCGCGTGTACACCAAGTCCAACGCCGTCTAGCAGCCCCTTGACAAGGTGGAGTCCATCTAGTGTGGGTAAGTTAAATGGACTCGTGATACAGTAGCACCGGTGAATGTCGGGGAAAAAGCCAGGAAGTGAGGAGGGATATGTAGGTTGAAGTTCCGCGGAGTATGTGAAGATATGACTTGTTCCGACGGCATTGCGTTGTTTCTCCTCCTTGGAAAGACGGTGGTCGCGTGCTGCCATTGCAGCCAAAAGTCGATCCTCCTGGATAAATGGAATCTTGACTATAGCTTCCCACTCTTGTTTTTTGCCGTTCAGATCCGAAACAAAGTCTTTTGGATAAAAGTCGAGAATAGGCGAGGTGGGGTCATACATAAGGTCCTGATGCAAACGGTCAGAAATCGTAAACCCATCCGTTTGACGTATACGCACCCGATATGCTTCCGGGATATGCTCTTTACTGGCTTCCGGAAGGACGCCCATTAGTTGTTGGTAAGGCTTGAATGGTACTCCGAGCTTGAAATCGAAGGTCATTTTGTCAATGTCTTTCAGGTCTACGGCCGAGTAAGTTTCATTCTAGTAAAGTTTCCATTTCGAGTATTACCTGATATACGAGGAGCGTAATGGTAATCGTAGAACCATCCCCAGGAGGCGACTCCACTGTAGTAGTAGTGCATCACCCATTGCAGACCTTCGACATATCGATATACGAGCTTGTTAACGGCGGGCTTGTCCTCGTAGCTAATCTCGAGTTTTTCCTGCAGATATTAAAAGGGTCAGGTATTGTGGATCGGTGTAAGGAGCTGGGCTCAATAACAGATTGGAGGGAAAACGTACATGATAGTACTGTCGCTTCCACTCATCCATTCTTGCCTTTAGAGTTGCCTCGTACCGCTCTTCCGTGGTACCGTCATCTTCCAAAATGTGGGTCTTGCGATATTTGTGGAGCACCCGATCAACAGCATAGCGTCCCTCTTCTCCACCGTCATCGTCGCTGCTTTCGCCTTCTGCGGTCTGTGGTGGGGACGGAATCCGTAAGACGGCCAAATTCTGATCTTCGTCGTCATACTCGTCCCATGTAAGAACTAGGTTGAGCTCCGAAGCAATTCTCGTGAGGAATGTCCGATCACGAGCGGGGAAAGAGTTGACAAATGAAAGCTTTGTCACTCCTTCGACGTCTTGGTTTGTATCCTTTGGTCCTTTTCTTGCTCGGCTCTGAAGAACGAATGATTCAATGGCTTGGAACATCTTTTGCTGATCGCGCGTGATTGCTGAGAGAAATGCCGGTTAGGAGACATTGAAAACGCTAATCGGGGGAGTTTTTGAAAGGGGAAGGCTTACTAGTTGCACCCTTGCCTCCTCTTGCAGCCAATGTCTCGAGCTGCTTTGGCCGTTGCTTGCTCTTGAACCAGTTTTGGTCCGAGTGATCTTTCTCAAAAGCTTGTTCCTCAAATGTGGCTAGGGCATTCAACACCATTTGGAGCCGGTGAGTGTTAATCACGCCGCTTTCATTCAAATAACCACCTTGAATGTTGGTTTTAAGTGAAATTCAACATAAAGAGACAATGTAACACTCGCTTACCAGCTTTCGGTAACGTCTCCCTGTACTTTTCGAAGAGAACTTCAAGAGCGTTCTCGTGGATGTGAAGATCTGGAAGGTGGGGCAAAAAATCGTTGCCAACAAATACTGCAAGTAGTATGAAGTCGTCGATGATCCGCTCAAGAGAGTATTCGAATGGAAGGGGTTCGGGTTTGCTATAAGGTGCCGTCATTGCATTTGCTTTGGAGGGATCCCAAAGAGGTTGAAACTCGAGATTCAGGTATTCACGGAATAGACAGAGATGTAGGAGAAAGAATGACTGCGTTTCTAGGCTGAAATTCGATTAGTCAGTAGGGACGGAGGGATAAATAGGTTCAAAGTCTTACGTCCCGCCCTTCTTCTTGGCTTGTGGCCCAAATTTGACCTCTTCTCTCAGCAGACAAAAGTGAGGATCGTGGCTCAAAAGGCCCAACATAATGAGATCTGCATCGAGCCCATACAAGCAATGCCTAACGGGATTTCAGCCAACGGATTATCCGTGTGTGGAACTAAGACGAACCTTGTATTGGGATTGTAGTCCTTCTGCGCCTTGGTCAACCGGATATACTCCATGACCTTGTGCTCTCCTTCACCAGGCACTTCATGGCCTGAGAGAATGACTTGTACATCCCTCCAATTGGAGTCTTCGGAAATCTTCTTGTTTACAAAATATTTGAGTTGCAAAGAGAGACGGGCCATGAAAGGGGTCCCTGGTAAGACGCGTTAGGAGACTTCCCCCGTGAACATTGCAAACGCTTACCGGGTGTGATACAATTACTGTCAAAAGGCTTTTCGTCAGGTAACTTCTCGCCAGCTCTGATCGCCTTGTCGACCGCCTCCTGGTTTTCCTTTGCAGTTCGGAACCGTCTAGAGCGTTGCTGGTTCATTTTAGCGCGAGGTGCGACACCATCAATGGCCATGAAAAAGACTTTGCGTGGCTTAATCTTTGTGAAGAGATGCTCGACATAGGCAAATATAGAGGTAAACATTTGTTCCTCTGTAAGTCGGAAATGTACATCGCCATCATTTGGATGAGAGCCTATAAATTATCAGTACAGGTCCTTCAAGAAGAAAATAGTGATAGGAAAAGCGTACAGTTGTGAATGATGCCGTTAAAATCCACATATAGATTATCTGCAACGCGTGTGTCAGTGGGTGTTCATTTGGCCGGCCTATATCGTGACCCAAACGTATCCGCGGTCCTAGATGACGCACCGAATTCTGGAATGTTGTTCTCTTGAATAAGCTGGGAGGTGAGGGGATATCGTTCACTGTGTGTGGCCAGTGGGCATGGGTACGGTTTGAATGGTTGACAAGTAATTCATATCGTTCACATGTAGCGGAAAATGAGAATGGAAAATAGTAAAGCCGAGTCAGCAAGTGGCCTTGAGCCAGGCATATACCCAGACGCAAAGAAGGGCAATGACACTCACGAAATCCATCTGAAAAACTAGAAACGTATAATTTTAGTCAGTATCCGTAGTCTTGTCTCGCAAGCGAGCCTCGAGGCGAACGCCAGTCGTTAATGTTTGTTGCACCGCACCTTTGGAATACCTGTAGACGCGCGAGTCAGTATGGAATACAGAGGGAATCTACGTAAAATCGAGATATACCCATGAGGGAGGTGAACTGTGTGCACTGTGGATTGAAGGCTGGAGCCAAGATTAAAGGACACTAAACTTTGGTGGTATTCGCCGGCACCGGCGGGGTCGTTTGGGCGTGCACTAACGTTTACACAAAATAGATAGAGGTTTCTGGAATTTATTGCAAATGCATGTGGGGTACAGTGTACTCCTATAGGAATGGCATAAAAAATGGGAAAGACATTGGCTCGGAGAGCCAAGAAGAATCGAAACGAAAGGGATTACAAAAAAATGCAGTGTGAAGGGTATTCCGCTACAACTTTTCGACGAATGGACGATCACTGAGGAGGACATGAAAGGGGCGTTTTGGCGTTTAGTGGCGTGCCACAAATCTGCAGTTCAGGTTTGTGGGTCGTCTATACGAGAATAGTCAGATGACTGCTGAATATCTACGCTTGGTGAAACCTACCGGATCTTGTCCTCGGAGAACTCGAGCTTGATGGGGAGTTTCGCGCCTTCGACCGGAACTATATCGTAGGCTGCGAGCGCGACGGCCGCATAAAGTAAGCCGTTCCGCTCCGCTAGGAATCTTCCGGGGCAGCGCCTGATTCATGCAGACGCATCAGTGTCCTGTCGCGTTGGTAATGGATACAGTTGCTCACCGTCTGCCCCACCCATACACAAGGGTTTCTAGGTCTGGATGGCCTACAGCACGAGATCCAATGAAGCGTTCTGGGTCGAAAACATGAGCGTCTTCTCCCCAAAGTCGGGGGTCACGTAGCATGAACCTGGATTGGCGTGTAAGCATCTACTCTGAGGTCATAAGGAGATTCTTTTTACGCTTGATTTGGCAGAATCATGGTGTTCTTTGGAATGAAGTACCCTTTCCAAACGTCATCTTGGGTAGCGCTATGGGGGACGGCTAGGAGATGGAGAGCGGCAATCAGCTGTGCTGCTTCCTCGGAGTTCGAGAGGATACGCACAAGCTATAAGAACGGGAAACAGTCTCAACGTTTCGTTCCACGCAGCTCGCAAGTACTCTAACGAGGCGATATCGGCCATAGTCGGAACGCGGCCTTTTCCGACGACCTCATCAAGCTCCTTCTGGACCCTTTTCTGTACATCGGGATGTACCAGCATGCTTGCGATGAAATTCGTGAGCGCAGCCGTAGTCTGTATATTGGTCAGTTGAAAACGCACACTTGAGAAGAAATAAAAGTACAGTATCGACACCGCCTATGGATGGAAATCATGAGCTAAGTATCTACGTCTGTTTCAAAAAGCGTACCCATGTACATTAGTGCCGTGGCGTCTCGGAGATACCCATTTGAGGTCTCGTCGTTGGAAATGAATCTTGTTACAACACAAAGGTCTGCGGCTTCTTTCTCCTGTTATAAATCGTTAGATTTCCTCTTGCTGGTAGGCAAGTCCAAGGCTTACCGTTTCTTGTTTGACTTCACCGAATGCCCAATATCTGATCTTGTCGTACATTTCTTTCCCTTCTTTAGCGTATTTGTGGAACTTTAGTCCAGGAATCCAGCTAGGTAAAAACCGTGCTAGATTCGTTTGTTTAGTGGTGGCATCAGCGATGGAGAATCAAGCACAAACCGGGTCGTATAAAGTTAACAAGCCAAAGTTGCGAGTTTGCCCAGGTAGACATTCGTACACTCCCCGCATTGAGAGCAACCAACTCGTCCCCGTGCTTTTGATGGACTTGATCGCCATATGCTAGCCGAATGATGATTGATCCGATCGTACTGGGTTAATAACGAAATTTTTCAATCACATAGTGGCTCTTTTCTTTCAGGAAGTACCCACCTGGAGACTACGGGTTCCGGGTCTCCCGAGAATCCGCTGAGGGCATCGTGAAAGCTACTGGCACCCTCCTCCAGCATGGTGTCAAACTGAGTAACAGTCCTTTGACCGAGGACTTTTCTGAAAATGGTGCGCATCTGGTTATGGGCTTCCCCGGGCTGAATCAACACGAGACTCCAGCCAAATGCCATCCTGTTCACCAAAGTAAGGCTAGACATCGATCGAGGATTTTGAATTCTCACAAAGATTCGAGCATATAGTTTCGGGGGCGGGCAGACCAGATGTTGGCACGCTTCACTAGAAGCTCTTCGGCATCTTCCAGCGCATTAAGGACCAGGATAGGTCGACCGGGAACTTGGAAATAGACGACGTCACCTGTTTTAAATTTTTATATGAATTAAACAGGGACGGATCAGTGCCAACGTTAGTGCCGGGACGACTCGGGAGAGAGAAGAGAACCCGCCGCACCAAACTCTTTCTGCAGCTCTGCAAGCCTATCATACCAATGGGTGGTAGGAAAGTTTTTCGCATTTTGAAGGATGAAATGGCGTTTGGGACCTGGTGGAGAGGTTCTTCCCCCGATCGTATGGATGTACGGGGGACCAGAGAGGAGCGACCATACGAGCCCTGAAGCGGTTGCGACAGCGCATGCAATCGCAAGGCCCGTCTTGTTGGCCTCGAATTGCTCAAACATGTAAGCCGGCACAGGGATGGTCGGGTTTGAAGAAGGGTTCTTGTGGGGGGAAAGCGACGAAGACAAGCCAGAGACGTTTTAATCTTCCTTACTCGCTCGCTTTTCGCACCCGGCTGCCTGGATTGAGAGGACGACATGTGCCGACCGGTGACAGGGGCTCAGGTACCTTGCCAGTCAATCTTTAGATCCAAGTGGGTTTGACGCGATCGACGGTCTAGATTTTACACGAAATAATAGTTTAAGCGGTTGAAAACGAATCAACGGTCATTGGCTCATGCCACAATTGCAGAAGCATACTGGCAGCGTCTTCAGGGACAGGGACATCTATGCTCTACTTTTGCTACATCTCTGACAATTATATTTTTTTCATAATGAGGCTCTCTCGTCGCCACCATGGCTCAGAAGCAGATGCGGTAGCTGGCATACCGTCCAGCCGTCTCACTAGGCCGAGTTATCTTGACGACCTGGGGCAAGATAAGGAACCGATTTAACCTTCCAGTGCTCATAGCTTACCTGACCACGCCGTAAACCATAATACCTCGCCACCGGGTCCCCCGGCTGTATTCGCGGCAATTGGGTCTCCTTTAGACGACTAGAGGGTGTGAGTTTTCATCATTATTGCTCGTACATTCGCTCACTATCGTTCTAGTAACAGCCTCTTCTCTTCGCTCGACAATATGGTGTGCTGCGGAACAAGGGTGTGCTGGGTGATATTGACCAACAGCTCGGTCTCGGCAAACTCTTCCAGCTGGTACGTCGACGCCATGCCGACAATGACCTACAAAGCAGCATTAGCCACAAGAGTCACTACCGATCAAGCCACTTGCCTTTCGTGCCATTGGAGTCATTGTGTGAGGGAAGATGATGATTCCACGATTGATACTCTTCTCTTCAAGAATATTCAAGAGTCTTTTTACGTAGTGATTCAGTATGTGCGTTTGCAGCGAACACACGCCACCAACTTTTTCATATCCTTGATGCCCACACTCCGCTCGTCACAAAAGTAGACATAGACCTGCTGTGCCGGATCGTTTGCAAGATGTGCCCAGAAACTTAATGATGCCCGATCGACAACAGAGCCTGCGCGGCCATAGGTATGTTTGAATTGATCAAGACTCATGGATATTTCCTCGTTTGCCACTGCATATCCCTATCCAGAGCGTTAAAAAACTGACATAGGTAATGGTTTTTGCATTGCATGTTGCCCGAGTTGCACGACAAGAAAGACATTCGGCGCTCTGCCTTCGGGAGTATGAAAAAAGGACCTACCCGATCTCGGATCAATTCGTGGATGGTCCTGTTCACTTTCCATAGGCGAGCGACGGCCACATCAGCGTCGGAGGGGTTTGCCATCGGTGAGTTCAGGGGGCAACTCTGATCCAAACTCCGATCGAATCCTTCCTCGGGCACTGGGATGAAACAAGAATGCTACACTCGCCTACAAACTTTGCCACGTAAGGCTTTTCGCGTTACCTTGACGGCCTGTTTCCCAGTCATATGACCCTGAAAGCGCTCATTCGGATTACTCAGCTTAGTCACTGCTTGACGCAGCAGAAAAAAAAGGCGCGGGAATACAGTGAGAGTGCCGAATGGATGGATAAGCTTGCGGCGGGGCAGAATTAGGCTGCGGCTCGTGAAATATTCTCAAAAATAAATACAAGGAATATCTTCGGTTACTTCCGATTTAATGTGAATTTTTTGTGAGATTGCCGTTTGGATCGGCTTGGCCGACGAGACGGGCGAACCATTTTATAAACCTTGCACCCTGTCATCGACTTCGTTCCCCGACTTGACTGTCAACGGGGCTCTCACTACTGGAGCTGATTTCGCGTGCTCAACGTCGAGTCCTTTGTCGACGATGACGACCTCTAAACGTTCCCTTCTTCAGCGGTTCAGAGACTTTGACATCGCCAAAGTATTCACGCCAGCTCCCCCTCCTCCCGTACCAAGAACTGTCTACATCCATCGTCCTCTCCCAGACTCTTACTTCGTCACCAAACGAGGCCAGACAAAGGTTCGAAAAGATGCCCGGTACGCGACCAACCAGGTCGTGACTTCGAAATACACCATTATCACCTTTTTACCCCGCAATCTCCTTGAACAGTTTCGAAGAATTGCAAACATGTATGCTTGTCCTTTTATTCCCGCTGCCCGCTGACTGCTGATCATCGTCTCTCATTTATAGATTCTTCGCGTTCATCTGCATTCTCCAGTTCTTCCCTCGGTTTTCTACGATATCCCCTGGTCTCGTCATCTTGCCTCTCCTCATCGTCCTCCTTATATCTGCAGTAAAGGATGGCTACGAGGACGTCAAGCGCCACCAAGGCGACCGTAAGGTGAATCACTCGAGGACACTGGTGCTCGAGGGTGAAGGCTACCAGAACCACAACGGGTTTGGATCTAAGAGCAAGACATTTACAGCCGGAATTCGCATTCCATATCGAAAGAAAAAGGCCAGTAAGAAATCAGTAGACGTCTCCTCGGACGGCACTGCGGCAGAGACACAGCAGAATGACGACGACCTCGTCGATATCGAGACGCCAAATCCCCACTGGAGAACTACGGCTTGGGAAGACGTTCGGGTCGGTGATTTTGTCAAAATACGCTGCGACGAGCCGTTCCCGTGCGATATCATCATCTGCGCCACTTCGGAACCCGAGGACGTCGCGTACGTCGAAACCAAGAATCTGGACGGTGAAACCAATCTCAAAAGCCGTCACAACGTCGCCTCTCTTGGTCACTTGCGCTCTGCAGAGGCCTGTGCACGCGCGAGCGCTTACCGCATCGAAGCCGACAAACCAGAGACAAACATGTATCGCCTCAATGCGAAGATTACGGAACTCAACGAAAAGGGCGAAGAGGCTTCTCGGCCAGAGGCTGTTAATCTGGACACGATGGTGCTGCGAGGCACGGTACTGCGCAACACCGAATGGTTGATCGGTATTGTATTATTCACAGGAAGAGATACCAAAATTGTTCTCAATTCTGGTGGTACCCCCTCCAAGCGCAGTAAAGTTGAGCGCCAGATGAACCCTATGGTGTACGTCCGTTATCCCCGTTCCTTTCCCGTCTGCCGGCTTATTTCCCATACACAGGTTCATCAATCTCAGTCTCTTGGCTATTGTGGGTATACTGTGCTCCATTGCGGATGCGCAGCTCGAACAACAGAGCTTGGACAGGAGTGGATACTGGGTGTATGGTGAACCCAAACCGGATGACAACCCCTCTTTCAACGGATTCACCACATTCTTCAATGCCCTCATCACATTCCAGAACGTAGTTCCCATCTCGCTATACATTTCAATCGAGTTTGTCCGGACCTGCCAAGCCCTCTTCATCTACTTTGATGGCGACATGTACTACGAACCAGCAGACCAAGCCGCTCTTTCTCGCAGTTGGAACTTGAGTGACGATCTCGGTCAAATCAAATTCTTGGTTAGCGACAAGACAGGCACATTGACGCAGGTTCGTTTTCTCCTATAGAATCGGATCATATGGAACTGACCCTTTCTTCAAGAACTCCATGGTGTTCCGCATGTGTTCAGTGGGCGGCAAGATTTATGAAGGCGACGCGGATGACAGCACGATGGATGCCCAGCTGAGAGAAAAACCAGCCGACGCTCTCGCAGAAACAACTGTAGGGGGCGCAGATGTAGAGGAAATCCCCTTGACTTCAATGTCGTCAAACGGGCATGGAGCTCCTACCGACCCCAACTCGAATTACCCGCCTCTGAACCCCAACGTACCGCATTTCAAAGACGCTCAATTGACTGAAGACATTCAGAACTCTATATCAAGCGGTAGCATTCACGGTCGCTTCCTTAATGGCTTCCTCACGACACTCGCACTATGCCACACGGCCATTGCCAGCGTAGATGAGGATGACGGCTCGATATCGTACAAGGCACAAAGTCCCGACGAATCAGCTCTGGTCCAAGCCGCTGCTGATGTCGGATTCATGTTCCTCGGGAAAGACAAGGATATTCTGAGATTAAAGACGCCTTTTATGGAGGGTGATTCCGTCGAAGAGTATGAATTACTCCACGTTCTCGATTTCACGAGTGCCCGAAAACGTATGAGTGTCATTGTACGCAAGCTTGAGCCTGAGGGCGATGGCAAGGACAGAAAAGTATTCTTGATGGCCAAGGGCGCAGATTCAGTCATTATTGATCGCCTTAAATCTGGCCAAGATGCTCTGACAAAGACTACGGAAGAACATCTTGAATACTTTGCCAGTTCGGGTGAGTAAAGTACTGAAACATGTGCGACTTTGATTAACCTGGCCTTTAGGTTTGCGCACACTTTGCCTCGCGTACAAGATCATTCCCGGTCAGTAGTTACCATGCGCTAATACTTGGCCCTTACTCACACTGATTTGCAGAGGAGGAATATGAAGAATGGAGTCATCGCTACCACGAAGCCACCATTGCGCTCGACAACCGTGAGGATGAGATTGAAAAGGTGTCGGACGAGATGGAGAGAGGTCTCAAGCTGCTCGGTGCCACTGCCATCGAAGATAAGCTTCAGGATGGTGTACCAGAAACCATTGCGGACCTTAAGCGTGCAGGAATCAAGATCTGGGTGGCCACTGGTGACAAATTGGAAACCGCCATTTGTAAGATCTATCCGCTTCATTGGTTTCTTTTTCCTGACTTTGTCGTAGCTATCGGATATAGTACCAACCTCATCGCTGCGGACTCTAATATCATTGTCGTCCGTGGAGGGGAATACGGCAAGGAGAGTGCGGTGTATACCCAATTACGTGACACCGCCGAGAAATTCTTCCCCAATGATGGTATCATGGAACTCGATGAAGTTCATCCACCGGAAATTGCTACCACAGAAAAACCATCTACATCTCCAAAGCCTGGAAATTTGCGAAGAGCGGCTTCTGGATTGTCAGATATCCTGGGTGATGACAATGGCAGGAAACCGGGCGGGTTCATTCTGGTCATAGATGGAGCCGCTCTGGGACACGTACGCTAAATTGTTCGTAGGATTCGTTCGCCCTGCTGACTATTTTTTTAGGCACTAGATGAAGAATTCACTAAGCAACTGCTCCTCCAAATTGGACTGCGGTGTGAAGCCGTCGTTTGTTGCCGTGTTTCGCCATTGCAAAAGGCACAACTCGTTCACATGATCAAGGATAACCTCGGAGTGTTGACACTGGCGATTGGCGATGGCGCAAACGATGTCAGCATGATTCAAGCTGCTGATATAGGAGTCGGAATTTCAGGCGAAGAGGGTCTGCAAGCCGTCAACTCCTCTGATTATGCAATCGCTCAGGTAAGAGTGACTCTTGTACCTGATGATTCCGCGATTTAACACCACGTGTAGTTCAGATACATCAAACGATTGCTTTTGGTGCATGGCCATTGGTCGTATGCGAGAAATGCGAACATGTACGTGTTTCCTCTCACTAGATGAATATTTCTGACACGTTGGTAGGATTGGAAATTTCTTCTACAAGAATCTTGTCATGGTGGCCGTTCTGTTTTGGTTCCAAATCTATTGTGCATGGAGTACAACTTAGTGAGTTTGACTGTTTGAAATTCTAATAACTGCTTGAAGGCTGACCGCTCTCTATAGTGTTATTGACTACACTTATTTATTGTTCTGGAACGTGTTTTGGTCTCTTGCTCCGGTTATCGCTATAGGCGTATTTGATCGTCACGTTGGTACGTAATTCTCTCTCCTCTTATGTCGCCATCTCACTCTGCTCGTCCAGACGATGATATCTTGATGGCCATTCCCGAACTCTATAAATACGGGCGTGAGGGAACTCATTTCGGGCTCAAAATCTTTGCATGGTATATGTTCGACGCCATTGCCCAGGTCAGCAGCCTGCCTGTGATCTGACAAATTACTGATCAAATTTCAAGTCTGCCATTGTGTTCTTCTTCATAACCTATTCATATGCGTTAACAACTGCGCGAGCGGATGGGTATGAGATCGCCATGTACGAATACTCGGCAACGATGGTGTTGGCGACTGTCATCATTGTCAACCTCTTCAACGGTTTGAATACTGCCGCGTGGACCGGTTGGGTATTTTTTGCAGTTTCTTTGGGAATCGTTCTTGTATGGGTTTTCACGGTAAGCCCCTTCCTCTCTCGCACGTGATTGCCGCCTGATCGCTTCGTTTAGGCCGTATATTCTACAATTAGACCTGGTTGGTTTGTTACGGCATCATAGTAAGTGGGGTTCCCTAATCGGAGCGTTTGTTGACCGAAAGCATGTGATTCTCTCCAGTGGAAACTATTATCTCCTCTTCACCTCCGTCGACTTCTGGTTTGGTCTCATTTTTACCGTTCCATTGGCACTTCTCCCTCGTTATCTATACAAAGCCATACGCTTTATCTTCTACCCCAATGACTTTGACATCCTCCGATGGATCAAGAAGAGGAACCCACACGCGAACTTTGCGGCCGACCCTGCGTTGGGAGGCAAGCTCAAAGCCCGTGCCGAGGGAACTCAGAGTCATTTTGAGGTGGAGGACGATGATAGATCCATGACATCAAGCGTGCAACCGCCCCGGAGGTCGTTCCAGTCGTCTCGGCCTAATCTGCGGGACGATTGGCGGCACGGAAGTCGTACAGATATGTCAACTGGACAATCTGTTGCGAACCGCGGGTTCAATTTCTCTGCTGAAGAAGGCGGTATTGCCATACGAAGAACGCAAACCAACCTATCCGAGCGCTACCTGCAGCGCATTAATGGGCAGGGACAAGCGGGCAATCGGCTGCGAAATAATCCATACATGACTGCAGCATCTGCACCTGCAAGAGAAGGAGGAAACAGCCGACGCCATTCACTGTCAGTGACGGCGTCGATACTAAGACGGTCGATGCGAAGACAAAAGGAGGACGATTCGCAGAATCCATAGCACAGGTACCGGTATGAGTCCCCGTTTCACCGCTTGTTCATTTGCCGGATAGCTCCCTCGTGCTCGGGTGCACTCTAAATGTGTCGTCGCAGTGCCATCTTTTGCTGTATTTTCACGTCATGAAAAAGTGTTTTGTTGCTACGAAATTAATGGAAATCCGAAATTGTTTCTATAGAGATGCATGCGTGTGAGTGCGAGGAGCGCGAGACGGAACGAAAGGAAGAGCGAACAGGAGATTGCCGGAACGGATTTATCCAAGCTATTTCGCTACTCTACCTCAGCACCCTGCGTCCTCAAGCTACTGAGCTAGGATGATCATGGCAGGCAGGCCTCATCTCAATACCAGCAATCTAAATATGCATAATAATGTGGAAGAGGAGGTCTTGTTCAATCCAGCTGAACACAAGGATTTGGCCCATTTCTTTACGCAAGTGGACCAGACTGAGACCTTTGCGCTGACTGCAAACGAATGGCTTGGAATTCGCAGTGGAGGTCAACAGTTTAATCCTGTTGGCAGCGTTGGCCCCTTGCCATCGCGTCCTAACAGTGCCCTCACGAGCGCAACCAGATCACTCATGGCTATCAATACACCCGTTAGCAGTATTAGCCCCTCCAGTAACCTTCAAAATACAAATGGACAGGATGTACTTGCTCAACAATCCAATTCTGTGCGAGCTTGGAGACCTCACGAGGTCCCTTTCGACCCCTCTGTGCATTCCTATTCATCAAACGAGCACGAAATTCGCAGGAGAGCCAGCTCTTCTTCTTCCAATTACCATATGGGCAATACCAGAGACCGTTCGAGTGATGCGGCGGGACATCGAAAGAGACCAGCTCCGACTGCATATGTAGAATCACTGCCTTCCAATAAACGACCACGTTCGGTATCCAATTCACACTCGCATCCGCACTCTTATTCCGACCCTTCAACTATTCAGCTGCCCAATGGGTCTGGACCGTCATCAGCATCAGGATCATCTGCCACGAACCAACAGCAACAGCAACAGCAACAACAGCAGCAGCATAAACCACCTCTGTTGACTGCGCAACAAAAAAAGGCAAACCATATTTTGTCAGAACAAAAGAGACGTGCCAAGATACGCAGAGGCTACGAAGCGCTCTGTGACGTCGTGCCCAACCTACGATCTGCGATCCTAGCCGAACAAGAGGCTATGGATTCTAAAAAGAAAAGGGGCAAGGCAAAGGGAACCGTTGCTGCAGCAAGTGCAGCAGGTGATGGGCTCGATGGACGTGCCGGGCCGAAGAGCGAGAGTGTCGTGCTGACGGAAAGTAAGTGGTTTTAGGGCTTGTAAGATTCACCTCGAGCTAATCTGTTTTGCAATTTCAGCGATCGATCATATGGAGCTTTTGGCGGCAAGGAAAGACGAACTATTGGCTCGCTTGGCCAAGGCACAAAGCCACTTCCCCCCGGGACAGAATGTAATAAATGCCGAAGCTTCTGCGATTTGGGAGAAAGAATGGGATGGAGGAACTGGTATCGAGGACGGAGAAGAGGACGATGAGGATGATGACGAGGACGAGGATACAGCCTGATTCGAGGTCTTGTTGGTTGCACAATTACCCTTTGTGTGAGTAATTTCCTGTTTCTTCTCTGAACAGCCGCACGGGCTAAAACTAGCTTTTGCAGAATGGTACTTTCTGTCTGGGCTGCTGCTGCTATACCTATTGAGAAGAGAACCCTGTTACGCAAGTTATTACCACAAGTAGATCGGCCCTGCTACGCATGTAGACATCCTCTTTACAGCCAGGCCAATGGCTAGCCAGAATTGAGTGCCGACGAACGTTCGATGTTTTCGAGTTCTCAATTTTTTCCTAACCCTAAGCACGCACGCGACCTAGCAATGCGTTCTTTGTTTTCCTGAGTGCCTGAACCCAGTTATAAGCCGTCAAGTTGTTGGCCGTCCAGCGTCTTTGCATCACGCTTGGACTCTTCCGCACCAGCCCCGCCAGCTGGCTTTGCCACGCGCGGACACACGAATTATCTCTTCATACTCTCAAAACTCTTCTTCGTCGTCCTTTTACTCGTTAAAACCGTCTCTCCGACGTTGTAGCGGACGTTTAAGACGGCGCTGAAACAGGAAACGATTACGCAGCACTCGGAACTAGACCACCAAACCAACATCTTATCTCTCCCTACATCTCTTTTTAATCTTTGGACGACGCCATGGGCAAAAAGGACACGATTAGGCCCCGCATCGTATGCTGCGCTATCCCCATCCAGCGTGCTTCAGCCAAGGTCTTGCTCATAACTAGTCGCAAACGAGCTGACCATTGGGTTAGTGAGTAGCCTTTTCATTACTTGAGCCCCCAAAACAATTTGCCACTTCCTTTGTCTACAATACCAAGAATACCCTGCTGACTAGTTTCCATTTCATTCTTCTGGAATCCAGTTCCAAAAGGCGGGTTTGAGACTGCAGACGTCACCCTTGAGGCCGCCGCTTGCCGTGAAGCGCTCGAGGAAGGTGAGTTTCTTTTTACATTAGGCTGGGGTGTTACAAAACGTACTAACTGTCACACTCTACAGCTGGTGTCCGTGGTCCTGTGACTTGCTTCGTCACGACAATTCAAGGTACAACAGCCACTTATCACGTCTATGAACTCGACGTGACTGGCCTCGATGCAAATTGGCTGGAAAAGGACGAACGAACGAGGGAATGGGTCGATTATGCCGAGGCCCTCCGAAGATTAGCCTGGAAACCTGAATTGGCCCAGGCTTTGTCGCTCTCTTCCCTTGCTCCGAGGCGGTAGCCATGAACCCCCCTCTGGCCGGTGGGGGAGACGGATCCCACTTCTGCCTGCCTTTCTCCACTCGTCACAAAGGATTGGCCGGCTAGATGCGTTTGGGCGTACATCCAGCAAGTATACACAGAAAAAAAAACGGCGCCTCGTTCTGCGTTTTGCCGCGGTCAAGGATTTTAGACCCAAAAAAGACCCCCCCCCTCCGCTCTTCCCGGCAATACCGCCCAAAAGTTTACATTGTACATTATCATTTGGAAAATCACCATAAAAAGCGAAATAGCAGATTCACGCCGTTTCTAGAGTGTGCTTTGGACTGCTTTCCAAAAACCCCCCATTTCGTAGGGCGTCCGTCTACAATATATCAACGGCGTGGGAGAGGCGTTGATAATTCGTTTATATCGTAGCGAGGTGTTGGGAGACTCCGATCCTTTATCATACTTTTTTTTTTACTATCAACCACGTTATCCCACTTGCAGATTCGTCGAACCTCTTGCTGTTCGTACCTCCACTCCTTACCCGCTTTATCTATCGGTGCATTCGTTTCTTTTTACTATATAGCAACTTGACTGTGCCATCCCCTCACTGGTCATCGAATATACATCATCCCCCGTCCCCGTCGCGTCCTTGCCCAGGTGAACTCCCAAAAGCACCGCTAGACCAATGTATCGATATGCCATGTAAATACAGTTTCAGGGTTCAAGAAGATGTGGTTCCACTCTTCTCGGCCAACACCCGCATTACGATTTCTTCTTCGCGCATCAGCCATGCGCTAAACGCGTTTGTCCGCAACCACCGCTCGTAAAACTCGCGTCGCTTTGCCGTTGATTTGAATGGGACTGGTGACCCATACCGCTGTAACGACGCCATCATGTCGTCCGAATTGAACGGTGCGATCCTGGGCAGCGGAGACCCTTCGGGTGCCGCCAGGTGCCCGCTTTTGAGCCCTGTCGCCGTTTTGGACCCTTCAGGAACTTGGGCTGGTGTTGCCGGCGAAGAATTCGGTGTTGGTATTAGGGATGTAAGGTACCGATTTAACGGGACTAAGAGACCATTTGCTCGTGACGCAAAATGCTTTCGAAGAAGGTTTGAGACGCGTAAACGTTCGTTTTTCGAGATTCCAGCTCGTACAGCATTCTCCAGTTCCTTTAAAAGTACTCTATCCTTGGAGATGTATCGCTTGTGACTCGTTTTAAATCCAGGAGCGGGTCCTGGTGAGCTTATAGATTTTGAAGTAGATGGTTTCCTAATGGCATAAGTTAGGTGTATTCGCCGCAAAATATTACTGGAACTGACCCAGTGGAACCTGCACCAATACTGACGATATGAGGCCAGTGTTTGCACTCTTCATAAAGGAATGGATTTGTTGTTCCGACCATGATACCCGGCTGAGGTGTACCCTTTGTGAATAGCCGTTTATGATCGGGGTCGTGAATTGTAAAGTAGGGACGGAAATCTCCTGACACGGGAATCTTGGAGGGCCATCGTCAGTGGATTGCTATGCTAGTATTAGAAGTACTTACTGGTCGCAACCAGTCTCGAAGCCACCAAATTGCTGCCGCCGCCAAGGTTGGAGAAAACGCATGCACGAACACCGGCTCTGAAAGTACAACACATTCCCATAATGACCAAAGAGAAGGAAGAATAGCGGAAAATACCTCCACTGCCGTGATCTCCAGTGGAGGATACGCTGCTAAGATCTACATCCAATCAGATGCATTCTAATACGTATGGAGGATCCTCACATGTCGAGTAGGATCAAACGTTTCGCCAAATGAAGATGTCTCTGTCAATTGTTGCTGGTCAATGTGCTGAGGTAGCTCCACCAGCAGAACCGACGCAAGAAATCCAAGCTCGAGAGTAGATGCCGCCTTTGGAGATGGCCTAAGCGAAAGTTACCAATCTGAAGAAGAAGATGGCAGAGAACGTCTGACATACCAATTTGAAATATTATGGCAAGCTGTTTCCAGCGTCTCATAATCGTGTTTGAGGAACAGGTCGGTGGATATGGCCAGGATAGAAGAGAACAGAGCTGGCAACGGATGCTGGGATAAGAAAACAAGTGACCTCTTTGTTGTAAAGATTCATGAGATCTTGCATGGGTCTTGTTATGAATCTCACCTGTAGGTATCCTCGCTTGGATGTCTTATCTCGCCGTTGGGTGAAAGCACAATAGCCATATAAGAACCCATCTGTAGTGATAAATGTTCCCTTTTCATTGACACTACTCCCCATAGCTGTTGGTGCCAATGCCGACCGAATCCGGAATGAGTGAACGGCAATTCCAGCATTGGAATTGGAAGTGTCGGGAAATGCGGAAAAGGCTCTGTTCAAGTTGATTTGGTTCATATTCTTCATTCGCGCCGTCTGTGACACATACTAACATGTTATCACGTTCGCTTTGCGAGAGCGTTGTAGCAGGAGTGACAAACTCGATTTTTGGGCCGTAATCGACATCAAACTGCGCTGGTATTGAATGTGTTAGGCACATAGACATATTGTTGAATGCTCACCTATGCAAATGCAGACCATCCATTCGCGGAACCTCGCCAATTTCTCCTCTTCCAACTCAAATGCATGAACTACTGCCGTTTGCGGAGTTTTCGGAAGAGTATTAGACCTCGTTAGTGATGTAGGATGAGTTCGTTCTGATTTCAGAGGTGCTTGTGATTCGTTGTATGCCAGGAGGTTCGGCGAGGACGACGACTCTAGTCGCTGTAGTGGCGTTCCGAGTGAATTTTTATGTGATTCGTTTTTAGAAGACGAGGTCGAGCTATTTGGCCCAAATGACATAATAGATGGGTTTACGAACAGCTAAGTTGTTGACCAACGTTTACAAGTCACAACAAAGGTGGCAGAGAAGAGAACAGTTCACGTTTTCATTTCATCATCTTCATCGTCACTATCCTCTACGTCTTTCCATTCTTCGTCATCCCCTTCCTCAGGGGACGCATGGATGCCCATAGCCTCCAATTGGACCATGAGCTCTTGCGCATGTGCGAACATCTGGTCGTCTGGATGCTGCTGGTTTTTGAACAACTGTGTGTCCAGGAAGCGTCAGTCTTGAGATAGAATGAACAAGGAGGGCGTACCGATACACAAGTATCCAAGCAATCTCGGGCGTCCTGTGCTAGCTCTTGCCAGCCGAGTCCTTCGACGTCCACTCCACGGGTTTTTGCATCCTCGCTCGTCAGCAAAAAGCACCAGCCCTCCAAGTACCATGCCTCCACTTCTTGATCGTCGACCTCTATTACCCCATTGAGCACAATCATCGCCTCTTTATACATGCTCAACTCCAGGAATAGTCTTGTTAAGGAAAGTCGTGTTGGAATTGGTGGTAAAGAAGCATCGCCTAGATTACTACGTTTAAAAGGTGTCTTTGTATCGGTGGAGACAAACGGGCTCACCGCTCGGTAAATCCTTCCATAGGCCCCATGCTTGCTCTACATATGAACGGGCTTCATCTGGTCGTTGTTGGGACATCCTTACAGATGCCATTGATTGTAGAACCTCGGAACTACGTGGGTCTGCTTGTAGAGCGAGGTTTAGAAGCGACTCGCAACTCGTTTCTGCTTCTTCCTCCATACTTTGGGTGGCTAAGCTTGTGAAAAGAAGCAAAATTTGGGCAATACGCACCAAAGGTCTGTGAGCCAGATTTCAGTCATGGCTACCAACGCCTTCGCGATGGTCTGCCTCTGTTGTGCATCTTCCGCATTTGTTGCATCTATACTTGGAGCTTCCTTATTACCCAGTTGGTTGTATAGAATATCTACGGCTTTTTGGTAATGATCCAATGAAGCTCGTGGATCAGTGCTCAATTGAGCAAGATGTAAATGTGCAGAAGAAACAACTGATCCAGATGACCCGGATTTTATTAGATTTTGGAAAAGCTGCGTGTCATGCTTCAGTGAAAAAAGGCCATTCAAGGGACTGCCACTCACATTTTCCGCACTTGATAGGTCACTCAATTCCAGTAAAACCACACCCAAGAGTTCTTGTGCCTGCTCGTGTGTACTCTCCATATCCAGGATTCTCTTCAGGAACTTTGCAGCGAGCTCATAGTCGCATTGCTCTACCAAGGTTTGTGCTTTCTCGTATAGGGCAGAAGTAGATGGACCAGACTTTGTGATGGGTTCATTGGTTTTCACTGGGACGTTGTGGCTACGCTCTACGCGCTTTGTCTTTGTCTTCGTTCTGCCCATCTTCTGTGTGGCAGGAGGGTAAGAGCATGGTTGACCATTAATACTCGGTGGAGATGTCTGGAATGTTTGCATTTTTACATGAATCGTACAGTAACGTTGTCTGTTTTGAGCTGGAGTTCCAAAAGCGGCTAGGACAACGAGCGCTCACGCGCATTGACGATGGAATCTTACTGGGCCTTATTTGCTATTCTTGAACCATCCATGTTGTAAAATCTTTTTCCAAATACAGCTTCATAACAGGGTTGGAATGTCTTCGCGCTGTGTTAATGATCACCTGCAGCCTCTTCGGACCCACATTCGTACACGGAAATGGAAAGCTATTTGTGGGGCGTGCTCGGAGACAAGTTGGTGTTATTGCGAAGCCTCCGCGTTTGCCGACATTGGGCAGTACTTCTTCCAGTTACAAGGAAGCACCTCGGTCATTGGCGAGGATGTTCTGGGAACATGCCATCGCCGCGAACGAGGCTCGAATCGGCATTTTCAATTGATTGTTTGTGTCCTGTCTCGATCAGACGGAGGAAGTACCCACTAAGAACTGAACTTCTTGCGACCAGCCGCGTAACTTGGGGGTTTTCTCGCAGGCGCCGTCTGCTGCCCACCGATGATCTTGATTCATTGCACGTGGCCATTTTACTACGAGCCTTGCGAACCAACGAATGCCCAAACTAGAAGCAAGCGGCTTGCTTATCGGCAAATTGGAGGCGTTCGAATTTATCTATGGGGGGATAGTACTACAACAATTCTGCCTTGCAGAAGTAATTTCGACGTGCCAATCGGTCCGTTTGGCCGCAATTTTTGGGGGTGGGTTTGTTGTACGCACGAAGGGTCTCATTCTCGTCCTTCCCTGCCATATACTCTTGTCGAATAGGCTACAGCCAATGTCGGCTCGCACGCAGGTTACTCTATTAGATACAAAGGCTTCTGTACAGGACTGGCGGCCACCATTTCCACCGGTGACGACCGTTGGACGAATACCCACGAGGTATCGCCCTTACCTTTCTTGGCGAATTCGGGTGCTTTTCTGATATTTTTAATCATGGAAACAATTTCGTCATCTGCTCTGGCTTGGAGCCGCTATTAGATCCCAGGACGTTTGTGTTAGCTCGAATACAACACTTTCGCTAGCTGAGTTGTCAGCGTGTGGAACCTCGGCATTCAACACAATCAACCATCAACATGGAGAATTGTCTGGTATGTACGCCGTCTCGTTTCGCGGGAAGAATGTCGCTAGAATGGAGCGGGGTTGCCTTCGAGGCACCTGGCTCTCGTCGCTCTGGTCACCTGTCTTTAATTGTACCTGGTCCGTATGACTTTCATTATTCCTAAACACATTTCGCGTCAATGAAACTATCATCCACAAGCCGTCTCATAACCCTCTTGGGCATTCCTGTGGCGTTTCGGTATCACATTGTGACCGTGACCTCGGCGTCGGTGTTGTTGTTGTCGGGCGCTGGGTTTCGTTTGTCTTGTTTTTGTTTTTGATTTTTGATTTTTTTTTTTTCTTTCTGCTTCGTCTTAGTCTTGGGGTGGACGCCTTGGTCTTTTTGCGTTCGCGCGCGCATCCGCTTTCCCTTTCCGCTTCCGATTAGTTGTTGTTCCTCGGTCTCGGTGTCTCTGTCTCTTTCGCCTTCTGCGCTTGATCTGTTTGTGTGTGTTGTTTGTCTTTCTCTTTCGTGTCTGTTTCTCTTTTGAGGGTGACTGTTGCTGTTGCCGTTGTTGTTGTTGTTGCTCTTGCTGTTCGCGTTGTCTCTGTCTGTGAGTGTGCGCTGGCCTTGGTATGTGTGTCTGTGACTCTGACTGTAAATGGGGGGAGGGTGCGGTTGCGGTGGCTATTCTTGTTCGGGTTCTTGTGCTTGTGGTTTTGGCTTGGTCTTTTTCTTTTTAAATGTTGTTTTTTTTTATCCCAGTGCCCTTGCTCTTGCTCATGTGGGCCTAGTATTGGTACTGGCTGTGGTTGACGTGCAGGGGTGGTGCTGGCTCTAGCTCGACCTCTTCCTCTTCTTCGTCTTGGGCGTCTTCCACTTCTTCCACTCGGGTCTCTTCCACTTCGTCCACCAAGACAACGAGTGGCTCTGCCCAGGCTTCGAGCACTGGCCCCGTCCCAACTGCCTCTGGCAACCCTTACAGTGGCAAGTCCGTCTGGAACTCGGAGTACTATGCCAGCGAGGTCTATGCCGCTGCCGCTATGGTGACCGATACCGCCCTCAAGGCTAAGATCTCCAAGGTCGCCTCTATCCCCACATTCACGTGGTTCGACACCATGGCCAAGGTTGCCGACCTTCCCGGCTATCTCCGGGCCGCTGGTAGCTCGATCCTCCAGATCGTCGTCTACGATCTCCCCAATCGTGATTGCCACGCCAACGCCTCCAACGGTGAACTTTTATACGCAAACAACGGAGCTGCCCTATACCAGCAATACATTGATGGCATTACCGCTGCTATCAAGGCTTCCTCTGGCTCCACTGTCGTCGCTGTCATCGAACCCGACTCTCTTGCCAACTTGGTCACCAACTTGAGCGATTCTCGCTGCTCTTCCGTCCAGGATCAATATAAAGCTTCGGTCGTCTATGCTTTGAAGACCCTTGCTACTGCCGGTGTCTATGTAAGCCTTAAACACTCTCCTTGGTATTTGTAACTGACAGTGTCTTTCAGATGTACATTGATGCTGGTCACGCCGGATGGCTCGGATGGCCCGCAAACATCTCCCCTGCCGCCACTATGTTCACCCAGATCTTCAAATCCGCTGGATCCAGCCCCTTCATCCGCGGTCTTGCTACCAACGTCGCCAACTACAATGCTCTCACCGCTGCCAGCCCCGACCCAGTTACCCAGGGCAACAACAACTACGACGAAACCCATTACATTAACGCCCTCGGGCCCATGCTCGCCTCGTCCGGCTGGAACGCACAGTTCATCGTTGACCAGGGAAGGTCTGGTAAGCAGAACATCCGCTCTGCTTGGGGTAACTGGTGCAACATCAAGAATGCCGGTTTCGGATTGCGCCCCACCACCAGCACCGGAAACAGCTACATCGATGCCATTGTCTGGATCAAGCCCGGAGGAGAGTGCGATGGTACCTCCAACACCAGTGCCGTCCGTTACGACTCCATGTGCGGTGGACCTGATGCCAAGGTTCCTGCTCCCGAAGCCGGACAATGGTTCCAGGCTTACTTCGTCGACCTCGTCACCAACGCTAACCCCGCCTTCTAATCGCTATGCGGTTATTATTCCTCTCTTTTTGTTTGTCGCTAGCCAGAGAAAATACAAAAGGCTTTCAGGGCTCCAATTGCGCATTTAGAAAGTTAAATTCGTCGTGTTTAATCAAAGTGACAAAACTCCCAGGTGTCCACCATTCTCAACCCCCCACCAAGTCAAGTCTGACCGTCGAACATCAGTCATGTCTATCTCACCCCATACACCAGAGGTGGATGCGTCCTGCCTAAGTCTTGCATAAACCCGTATTTTGGCCGTGGGCTTCGCTTTGAGTGCCTTGAGAATCTTTGATCGCAGCGTCTTTAAAGGCATGTTCGGCAGTAATGAAAGCTTCTGAACAAATACCTCCTCCACCGGAATAGTGTAGGGGATTTTGGGTTCATCAGAAAGTTTGTAAATTTCAACTTCTGTTATGAATGATTAGAAAGCTGGTAGTGCTACGTTTTCTGCGTACCAATAAGACGACCCTCCAAGCGAGTGGTATCCGCGGCAGGTTTCTCCTCGGCGGGTGTCCCATAAACTAAGAAAGCTTAGTGCATCATCGATAGAATACGAAAAACAAACTTTGGGTTAATTCGTGCCATCTTGGATGCAATGCTACCCTCTCATCCGGTTTGGAGTTTTTCATTATCCAACTCAAATAGAAAATTTCACAATCCTTTCTGGTCTGTTCTGTGACCTTCACGCAATCAGAGAGGCTGTTTGTGTAGTATCATATCAACTTACTTCAGTACCATTTACGCGGCGTAGCGATCCTACACGTCCGATGAGGATTTGCTTAGCATACTTCGCAGTTTCTGGGTCTACGAAGGGTTAATATTACTAAAGGAAAGGAAAACGCTCATACCTGTCAGTAAAGGAGTGTCGGTGACTCTGAGAGAAGATAGATTCGGTAGCCAGGCGGAGATGGCGTCAATGGAAGACCATTCGCTTACAGCATTACCATCTATCACCAGTGTAGTGATAGATAATAATTGCAAGTCAAGGCTCGTGGGTGCGGTGACGCGGGCGAGGTTGTTTTCTGAGAGTAAGAGTGACTGCAAACTATAGCAGCGACGTTATATAGACACGACAACCATAGTTTAATCCACTCACTTAGACATTGGCTTTAAAGATTGAGCAAGTGCTGTCCAATCCGCGATTTGGTTTCCATCCAATGTCAGGGTGGCAAGGCTAGGTGGTTTCTGACCTCCATCCTTCAAGTTCACGGTACTCAGATAGGAGATGTCATTGTATCCTAGCTCAAGATGCTTCAAAGATGGAAACGCAGGCGCTATGAGAAGGCTCTGAAGAATTAGTGATACACAGGCGAGGGTGCAAGCCACAATCACCTGCTCCCAAGTCGTGTGTGTACGCCCAAGCAACAATTCCGTGACCGAGCGACACTGTCCGGTCAAAACAGACGACAATGGCCGGAGGATATTGTAACTAGCGGTATATGTTTAACAGATTTACGAAAACGGTGCTCGAACTCACTGCAGGGTCAAACTCTCCAATACTGGCAGCTGTTGCACAATTTCGACCACATCATTCCAGTCCGAAAGCAAATTACGCGAAAGCTCTAACCGCCGTATCGCTATGTAGAAATGAAGTCGTCGTGCTAGGGGTTGTGTCTGCTACTGACCAGGACTGGTTTTCTGAATCTCGCCGGGGGGACCGGCACTGCTAATCAAGTAGCCTTCCATCCCTACTTCCTTGAGAGTATCCAATCGTGCAAACTTTCCACGGACTTTATTCATGTTCACGGCCTCGACCTCTATCCCGTTGCTCGAACCGAGGAGAATGCTTTCCATAACTGATTCGTCGTGGGCGTCTTCAATGTACTTATCCTTGAGGGCCTCGACAAATGTGCGTCCAAGCTTCAAAGAGGGAGCATTGGATCGCAAGAAAGAGGCGCCGGTGGGCGAACTATGCTTGCGTTATCAGTTTTGTTCCTAGAGCCTATGCAAGAAGCACTTTACCTGCAGGTAAAGTAGCGAGTGCCATCGACGGAGCCGTCTCCTCGCCCTCTGGTCGGATCATCCCATTCTATGCCAAGCCAAGTCCCAGTCTTGCCAGCAAGCCCCCCACTGTACCGAATAGTTCCGTAATTAAGATTGAAGCAGACTCGCTGGCCTACTGACATGGAGATTGTGGTTCAAGTTAAAGTAAGCGCTGGAGCTTATAGTTGTATACGAATACGATGTACACGGCAAATCACCCATTAATCGAAAGCTAGACTACTGGATTCTTGTGGAAAGCACAAGAAATTCTATTTATACTCCGAGTCTCCATTGAGCTACCGGAGGAAGCGCGTGGAAGACTGCGTCGAGCGTCTTAAATGACACGGGCTTGACAAGGCTAAGCATTTTCATGGTCAGGAAAAGTGTAGATAACTTCAGAAAGGTGCTTACTATCCATCGAAACCGATCGACGACGCTCTTTCTTTATCTTCCGGAGCGGCTAAGCCACTGAGCGCATAAACCTTTAATCGACTGTGAATGCCTTCATGGCTCGTAGTTGTAGACATTCGTTCCATTTCCATTTGTCGGATATTCGCTGTGGCTTGGAAGCCGTCGAGGACTGGCATCTGTAGGTCCATTAAACAAATGCTACCACATGTTAGTCCCGATATCTGTAGAGTCAAAGGTAGTCCTCACTCAAAGTATCCGGTCGGATGTTGGTTGAAAATCTTCACACCCTCAGCTCCATCTTCCGCTTCGGCGAATTCAAAGCCTCTTTTTCTTAAGTAGGCAGCTAAGACCTTGCGATTGACCTGCCGTTACTTTATAAGAATGGGTCATATATGAGAGTTTAGAACGTACGGCATTGTCTTCCACCACCAAGGCACGGGGTTTGACATCTTGGGCTCCTGTTTGTAGCGCTATACCCATCGTCAGAGAGGTTTCTACGTGTCTTATTCAAAATACTGACTTCGTACAGGAGAGGTTTTGATTCGAGTTGACGGGAGACCTGGAGCTGCCTTGGGTGGGCTCAAGCTAGATGGTGACGCCAGCCTGCTCCGTGAAGCCGTTACAGGAGAGCGAGGAAGCGAGGGGTCGATCATTTTGGAGACCAATCTCGCTAGGGCGTGTGGTCCGACAGGCTTCAGTGTTACCAAACAAAACCCTCCGTTCAGGCTGAGTTTTTGCGCCATCCCGAGGAGGCCAGGTTCAACGGGACTAGAGGATAAAACCAGGATCTTTTGTTGATATCGTCTAGGGTCGTTGAGAAGGTCATGATGGGCAACGTCCCCATTGAAAATGAGAATTGTGGCTTCCAGGGGATCCGTTTCTGCAATATCTGTATACCAACGATGCAGATGTTGTCGTAATAGTGTTGCGAGTTGCAAAGTACTACGGTTATCGGCCGGAAAACCGACTAGCGCGAACTTCAAGTGTTTTGTAGAAGTAGACGAAGACACAGGGTTACGAAGCCATGTAGATCCTGGCGAATAAACGGCTGGAGGAGCTTGTAGACTGATGACCATTCTTGTTCCAAAGCCAACCTGTGACTGAACATCGACAGTGCCATCGATACCCGGTGATTTTAATATTGAGCGGACTATAAGAGATGAGCACGTCTAACGCCACGCCTTAGATGCGTACTGACCAATAGCCAACCCAAGCCCAATACCTTGAGCAAAAGGTCTTTCCTGTGAGAAGGGGTGAAATAGCTTTTCCCGAATGAATTCTTCTGACATGCCCTGGGTATCGGACGTCAATTAACATTCCATGTATCTAGCCAAAGAGCATACCATTCCAGTGTCTTCCACCACGATCTCAATTGGTACGGAAGACGGATCGGTTTGCACCCCTCGATATAGACCAACTTTCACATAGCCCTCCTGGAGGTTCATCAGTTCAACTCGTTTTCTAACTGGAGTAGAAACAGACCTGAGTGAATTTTACACTATTGCCAATCTATAGGACATGAGCATGAGAAACGTTTGGATATGTATAGCTTACAATGTTGATCAAAATACGCCGTAAGCCTGCCTTGTCGAGCATCACGACCCAATTCTACGACAGGTTAGAGAGTACAGGATTCAGAATGGTAAAGACGCACCGGGATGGGTTCAATATCGATAATGGGTTCGATTGCGCCCTTCTTGTCGCTCAATGTGAGCAGGGGGCTTTGTGGAGCATAAATCTCGCCAATTGGTAGGGCTTCCGAACCAGAGGTTTTGCCTGCTGTCCTGCCCCACCAGCAACCAACGAGCGTCTCTTCGATCAATTGCGCCAAGTCGACGCTGGTGCAGACATGTGATCAATAAAAGTGAGTCGTATAGCAATCATGGGGTACTCACGCGGTGCGTTGTTGACCTACGGATTGGGATGTCGATTTCGTAAAATCCAATACGTGATTGATGGTTTCTGTGAGGCTCTGGTTCCATAAACAAGCGGCTTGACTAGTCGGAAATCATGACAACTCACATAAGCACATTGTTTTGCGGTGCTGAGGAAGGACTCCTGTGTGTCACTCAAGGTAGTTTCACTCAGTAGATCGCAAGACGCCATGACGCCGTGAAGGGGTGTTCGCAGTTCGTGAGAGATGCTGGAATGAAGGTGTTAGGAGGTGAGCAAAGTCATGGCGATACACTGAGCTCACTTTGCAATGAAATCCACCTTAGCCTTGTCCGCCTGGGAAAGGGCCCGCTTTTGCTGAACGCTACATAATATCAAACCCATATTGCGCAGGAAGGAGAGCGTTGGTTTGGGCAATCGGAGGTGGTATTCTTCCCGTAGAGTGTATGCACAGATGAGTGCAAATGGTTCACTAGGACCCCGCGATACAGGTACGGCTAGATACAGCCAAATAGTCAACGATCAAACCACCAAACCACTGGTGTAACGCACCTGCTGCTGCTACAACTCTTTCGGGTAGTAGCCTCATGAAAACTGGAGGCTCTAATTCATCCTCGGCAAAGACGAGACCATCACTGTGGTCTCGAAACATCGCTTCCGTCACGCTACCTCGCCGAGCGGGTTTCGGAGTCTCAGTGATTGATTTGGCATGTTTGGATGCTGCTAACAATGGGACGGGTACACCGTCCCGATCCTGCCAGATATGGCGTTCTCCTGGGGCTAAATAAGTGGTTTAGCGTGGTTGTCGGTACTGATGTATAGAGCTTACATGGCTTCCCGTGGGCGCTGTTTATGGCATCGAACAGTAATACTCCCTCCATAGAGAGTGCTTGGCCAATATAATCTACCGCGCGAGCTAGAAGTTCATCACTAGAGTATTGAGCGGAGACAGCATCGTGATTAAAGGCTTCTATCTTTGATCATGGTCAGATTAATGCTTGTCAATGCAAAATGTTCGCTCACCGAGGTTTGCATCTTGTCACGCAAAGCGGTTTCTTGCTGCTCGTATCGTCAGTAAAAGGAAGAGATCCATGGCCTGGAGCGAATTACCTGCTTGACGATGCCCTGGAGCTCACGCATCATCATAGCGCCTAGCTCCTTCAACTGAGCGCATTCGTCTTCCGTAAACTCCTTACGCGGTTTGTTGTCTAGAACACAGAAAACCCCAACATTGCTGCCGTCTTCAGTTCTTAGGGGCACCCCTGCGTAAAATCGAACATCCAACTCGTCGGTGACGACTTTCTAGATGGCTGTTAATCATAGCCGTCGGTGAATTAGTGATTTGGACGTACATTTCCCTTGAAGCGCCAGTCCTGTAATGTGTCTAAAACCACGAGGGGTTCGTCGTTTCTTCAGGGAAGAGAGTCAGCATATGGCTGAGGAAGGTTCGGGGTTTGCGTACTGGAGAAGGACTGTATGGCTGCACATTGGTGTGCCGCGCGGGACCATGTAAGGGTCTTTGCCATTGAACGTGAACTGAACTTCGTCCGTGTCTATCAATGAGATGAGAGAAGCATTCCTATGAACAATAATGTTTCAGGACGGAATGAATTGTCATGGCAGAAGTTTCTTACGAAGCGAACATTGTTTTGCCGATCCTGGCAATGCGATCGAGGTTTGGATCGAGCTTTTTGTTAAACGGCTTGAAGCTAACCCGAAACGTTATTAAAGTGGCGCTTTACACGAATAAAATATAAATGTGGGGGTTCTTACCTGCGGACAGCCCGTCGCCTCTGAGCTTCGTTGGGGGGCATGGGTGGCTCCATATAACCAAGTTCGGCATAACGGCGCGCCGCATTTGAGCTGTAGGCACCGAGTTCCTCGGGTAATTTGACATCACGGAGTGAAGCAGATCCTTCCCTCGAACCGACTGAATCCCCGAACACACCGGAAGAACGTTGTTTAGCGTTATCGGTGCAAGGGGAGAAATTGAACTGGTTTGTTTCACTTTCTGGAGTGAGCAGAGTAGTAGAATGACTGGCTGTTCGAGTCCTTGCAGAACTGGAGGATAGGAAGGAACGGTAAGCATCTTCCACCGATTTCGTCAAGTCCGGAGGGGGTCCCGCCGGACTAGGGGGTAGACCCATTTCGGTGCTTTCGAGACGTCTAAACGGAGGCATTACGAGTGCTAATTCACCAGGAATTGAGGGTGTTTCCGTCGACTTCCATCTGCCCTCTGCGTAACGGGAGAAGAAGCAGTCCGCAGGTTCTTGGGACAGAACAGATATAGCAGCGAGATTATAAAGGTCTACGAGCTTTCATCAGTACGTGATTGATGGCGGCACTCAGTGTTTTTGAATCTCGAGCTCACCGAATTGGCTAGACTGTGAAATATCTCCAGCGTCGAACACTCTGGGCCTTTGCGGGCCGTTGTCAGCGTCGAGGGGATCCTGCATTGGAGAGTCTGGACGCTGTTCTCTGTTCCAGCTTGCGTTGTTGGCTGTTGAGCTCGTCATGAATGGTCGAGGTCGAGCTGTGGTGGAAATCAATAAGGCGGCCTTTGCTTTGTTGGCCACCACTTTGGCTCTAACCATAATGTCTAAAAGGCTCTACGTCGGAAGTATGCAAATTCTTCACTTTCTTATTTAATCCCTTATTATTCTGTAGAACTCCCTCCAGACGCTAGGACGGACGATGTTCAGCGGTTCTTTGAACAGGAAGCTGGCTGTAAAATCGCGGATTGTCGTGTTATGACAGGTGCGGTTAACACCGGCCTTTTGGTGTGTCTCTGAAACACTCTTTAGGGTTTGGATTCATCGAAATGGAGACGAGTGAAGTGCGTTTTGCGCTGTTAACTCAGCGCTAAATTGCTCACCATCGTTTGCAGGACGCAGACAACGCCATTCGCCTCGACGGTCGTGAGTTTGAAGGTGCTCCAATCGTAGTCCAGTATGCAAAGGAAAGTAGGCCTCGTAGAGAGCCTCCCCGCGATATGCGCTCCAGGTAAAGCTCGGTCTTCTTAATCCCTCAAAATGGCGCCGTCTAACGTATATATAGCGGCCGTCGACCAGGCGTCCCCGTCATCATCACCAATGTTTCCCGCGACGTCAGCTGGCAGGTAAGCAGGCCATATCCGTGCCCCTGGATCCCCCACTAGTGGCCACCTCCTCTGGTCGACTCGCTCGTTCCCCCCCTTTGGCTGGTCTGGTCTCTCTGGCAGTCGACGGTCCCCTCACTTTCCCCTCATCTCCTTCTCCTCTGGCGTCAACACTGTTCGGTGGCCGTAGGCTCGTCCTGGAAGGTGCTCGGACTTTCGCTGGACGGTCGCTTTACTGGACTCGTTGCTACTGGATACGAACCCCTGGATCATGCGGCTGATGCGTTGTTGGAAAGGATCTCAAAGACTTTGGTCGCGAAGCAGGTGGCGGAGTCACCTTTGCCGACATTGATCGCGACGTTCCAAATCAAGGGTATGCAATTTGTTTCATTGATAATATTTACCTAATACATTTGAACAGCATTCTCGAGTATTACACCTTGGAAGAAGCGGAACGTGCCGTTCGAGAACTCGATGGAAGAGAACTCCGTGGACATACCGTTTCCCTACGACTCCAGGACACCGTATGTACCTTTTCTGTTTTTGTTTCGTGTCGTGTGACTTAGCTTGCCACAGCGGAGCAGAAGAGACCGTGGTGGCTACGAAGGCTCTTATAGGCGCGAGTATAGGAGATACTCCCGTTCTCGTTCCCGTTCACGCTCGCCTCCGAGACGATACGATGATCGGTACAGAGAAAGGGAATACGAGAGGGATTATGAAAGAGAGGACAGGAGAAGGTCTCCTCCTCGTCGCTACGATGACCGACGCGACTATTCTAGTCGGTAAGTTTGAAAGCTCTCGAAAAGGTAAAATAGATCCACTAAACAGGAGCACAGATACTAGAGATGGTTGCGTCATAGTCGAATTTTCTGTTGCTAAATTGATCTTCTTGTCTAAAAATTTGGCGAATAAACGCGATACTTTTTTTGTTTTGAAACCGTATTGTCATCTTTTGAGAATCAAATGTCTTTCCCCCGTGACGCATACCGGTCGGCTCGCCTGAAAACCGGATCCTGACTTCGACCCAATGTTGGGACGTGTTGGACAAACGCGATATACGACGAGCTCATTACTCAAACAGACACGCAATTCTTACGGAATGAGCTCTACTAGCTCTGCGGCGAGAAGGATGAACCAACTGGCAGCACAAATGTCTACAGAGGCGACTACAGCAGAACCGTCCGTGCTGTTCCGGGAGCATTTCGCATCTCGGGTCTATACTCTCAACCGACCCAACAAACTAAACGCTCTGGACCACGACATGATTAAGGCGCTGAGCACAGAAATCGAGGTAAGGAAGGCACCCACTACGCACCGCCCTCAGAAAGCTAAGAGGACGGCAGAAATGGGATGAATCAGACCTTTGCAACGTGATTGTGGGCACAGGGAAGAAACATTTCTGTGCAGGCGGAGATGTTGAACGTAAGGCTCCATGAATTTTTTTCACCAAACCCATCCTCTCAACCGGCCCTTGAGTGAACCAGTACACTGGCATTCAGAACGTTGACCCTTTCTTTCGTTAGGGATTGTGACCCTGATACAGAATCCAGAAATGCGGAACCAGGCCATCGAGTTCTTCCGGGATGAGTGAGTACAATAGATGATGATTAGCCCTACCCATTCGAATCCTCTTCAAAAACGACATAGCCCACTGGTCTGCACGTGTTGTCAAGAATTATGTCCCTCTAATCGGAGTCAATCTTTTATACAGATTCATGCTCAATTATCGTTTATCCCAACTTCAAAAGCCATATGTCGCAGTTATGGATGGTATTACAAGTATGTTATTATTATTTTTGGATATTTTATCCGATCGCTCCATCCCATATCCCATCTATCGTCTATCGTCTATTGACCCACGCGCGCCGAAACTAAACTGCCATTTTGTTTCTTTCTCACTAGTGGGTGGTGGGGTTGGACTTTCAATGCATGCCCCTTTCCGCATTGCAACAGAGAGGACACTGTTTGCCATGCCCGAGACGGACATTGGGTACTTCACGGATGTAGGCGCCACACATTTTCTCTCGCATCTGGACGGCCATCTGGGAACTTATTTGGCACTCTCAAGTGACCGAGTGGCCGGAAGACAAGTCTTGTACGCTGTGTTTGTTTCCGCGAGTGGCGCTTTATTTGGCTGACGAGTTCCTCCTGAATCCTTGAATCCTCTCTTGTTTTGGTAGTGAATGCGGGATAGCCACACACTATGTGCCGTCTCGGAATGTGCCGTTGTTATTGGAGCGTCTGTCACGGCTAGAGGGAGCCAATCACGCCGTGGTAAACGAAGCGATTGACGAATTCTATGAGGCCCGGACGGGAGAGGACCCGCCACCGCGTCTGGTGGGCCCGATCCGCGAGGCGATTGACGACGTATTCAGTCTCAGGAACCCGATCGACATTATGAACAAGTTGGAGGTTT
>KN824278.1:169252-218182 GCA_000827415.1 Serendipita vermifera MAFF 305830 | reverse complement strand
AAAACCTAGTGGAAAGCAAGCCGGGGATGAACGTAAAAGAGTTGATCGAACGGCTGGAGATGGACTATAAAGGCAAGCACGGACTGAAAGCAAAAGTGTTGGACGTGATTGAACGTAAGACGAGAGTCAAGGATGATCAAAAGTTGGTGTGGAGACGAGACGAATGAAGGGTTGCTTCTAGGCTTCTGAATAGACTAGAGACTGAGCGGTAGTGCTGAATATTTTGGATGACATTGAGCCGAATGAGGGGAAGGGCAGGAAGCAGGCGAGCGATCGCTGCTGCTGCCGTCAAGGGGCCCTTTGAGTTGGAATGCTCGCGTGGTGGAGACAACGAAGGGGCTGGAAATTTTTTCAATATATATAAATTTTTTTGGTTTGAATTCGAATTGATTTTTGAATTTTCTTTTATTTATATATAAAATTCTGGCTGCATGGGGCACACATGGAGAACTGTCACAAGTCAAAAAATTATTAAAATGAATTGTGAGCCCCGTAGCACGAGTGGCGGATGTATGCCCGTTAACATAATCCGAACGAGTCGTGTCTTGTCGGTCTCTGTTAAGCGAGACGGAAGCGTGTTTTACTGGTGTCTTGTTGGATTTGCAGCTCCTTGCGGGGTATAAATACGCGAGGGTCTGGAGGGCAGCGAGGAGGGAGCTTACACTAATCCCAAAAACTGAGACTGACATTCCACTCCTCATCCTCTTTCAAAATGTTTTCCGTCGCATCTTCACTATTAGACACGATTCACGCGCGACTGGCTCAGTCGTGGCCACTTACTTTACTATACGAACAATACTCCTCTTCGTCGAACAACACAACGACAAGCAGCAAGAGCAGATTAGTTTATGGAATGGGAAGACCTTCTTCATCATCATCACCATCATCATCAGCCTGTTCGAGAGCGCTCTGGTCAGGGAAATTCGAGATTGACAGCAGGACTGGATTCGTCCCGTGGTCACGCCCCGTGACTTCACTTCCGCTCGCGTTTGCCCGGTGGGAACAAGCATTGGCTACTGCAACCATTGGTGGCCAGGTTTCACTCGCAGATCTTGATCATACCCAAACGGGTACATCTAGTCAGAAATGGAGGGAGGACATTGCAAAGGTGAGCCACTCTCTCGTGCGCGCATAGTTCCGGGTCCCCTAACGTAACCTCCTTTTCAGGCTCCCGTACTCGACATAACACCGCTCGAACAAGATCCTGCGCTCTTACGACGAGCCCATCATGTTCTCGCCTTTCTCGTACACTTTTACGTACATTCTACCCCACCAGACCCTTCTACGACTTCGATTCTCATCCCAAAATCCTTGGCCGTTCCTCTCGTCAACGTCTCGCAAAAACTGGCCATCGCGCCCGTTCTCACTTTTGCGGACACGGTACTCTGGAATCACGAGATCATTGACCATTCTCTCCCACTCACCCGCGCAAACATCCGGCCCCTCACCCTCTTCACCGGTGGCCCAGACGAAGCAAACTTTTACGGGTGCTGTGCCGAGATCGAACTGCGTGGCGTCGAGGCCTTACGGGCGATTGCGTCCTTTTACGACATGGTCAGCGGCCCGGGAGGAAAGGGGGAAGGGAACGGCGAAAAGGATGACGAGGGGAACGACGCGGACATCGATGAGGAGTATATTCTGGAACAAGCGGCCGAATGCCTCAAGATTGTAGCAGGCGTCATCCACGATCTCTCCGCCATCCTCCAATCTGTGCGTGAAATCTGCGACCCCCACGCGTTTTACTTTGCCGTTCGGCCCTGGTTCCGTGGGAGCGATGCTGCCGGACCAACCCAGCAAGCTCACTGGTCACAGCCCCGATGGGTCTATGAGGGTGTTTCAGAGTCTGAACATCAAAAACTCGAGCTCAGTGGTCCTTCTGCTGGCCAAAGCTCCATTATTCACACCCTCGACATCTTTTTGGACGTCGACCATCAGAACTCGGGTCATCAAACCGAAGAGGACGACAAGTCATCGACCCCACTTGCCCCTTCGGCGTGTCCCCACGCGAAACTAGCATCTACTTCCCAAAATAGCATCTCATCCTCCTCATCGCCGACATCACGATGCCCGCAGGCTGCCACTCTCGCCACCGCCACCACTGCCACAGTGAACCTCAAACTGCCCAATGGCGAATTCATGACCAGAATGCGCAGATACATGCCAGGAAGTCATCAGACTTTCCTCGAACAACTCACGGCATACACACACACGGAATCACAACGTCGGTCCATCCGCCAACTCGCCAGCCGACATCCGGATAGACTGATGGGCCCTTACAACGAAGCCGTGCTCGCGCTCAAGCATTTCCGCGATTTGCATATCCGTATCGCCTGCCTCTACGTTGTTTCCATGTCCAGAAAGGCAAACGGTGTTCCGCTTCACGGGGGAGGAGCGAACACTGGTATGCCTTCCATGTGCCCCGCTATGCGTCAACGTCAGCGCCAGCTCGAACCCGTCCGTGGTACGGGAGGAAACGAGCTCTCTCTCTTATTAAAATCCTGTCGCGATGCGACCTCTAGGACGGTATTGCAAGCCAACTGATGATTTATTGTTTCTCTCTCTCTCTCTCTCTGTGTGTCTCTTTTGCTCTTTTTTTTGTCGTTTTTTTTTGGGGGCTTTTTTTTCTCTCTCTCTATCCTATCATCACAACTCATGCTCTCAACTGTACGCATTAGCTTTCTCCGCTCTGTATTACCTGGTTCGATTTATCCTACTCGTGCATGTCGTGTTGCCTAATATCACCCGTTTTGGAACCCCAAAAAATCATGTTTCAAATAAGAATAAGATATAACTTGCTCTATTGGCGTTATGGTTGCGTAAAGCTGTTGCAGACACGCGTACACTCACTTACTTGTGACTGCAAGGGCCATTGGTATGATGATGACTGATGTGATCGCCCGACGAGCTCGAGTGACAAGCGACATTACAGGGGGACGTGTTCTTTTCGTCGAAAGACTATTGCAGGTTCGGCACCCATGACAGAAATAAGAGACCGGGGGGTGACGCATGCCCTTTTTTTGAATCTGTCCAGCGTCATGGTTTAGGTGACAGTCGAGCGATCGAGGTCCCATGAGTAGGTTTACTAAACGAACGGGTCCACGATCATGCAGCCGTCAATGGTAGTAAAAAAAAAATCCTGTCATTGCGTTTCGACATTTGTGGCCCTCCGGAACGAATTAGCCTCGTGTGTAAGCATTGCCATTCACGTGTCAAATTTTAGAGCCGTTTTTTAAGGCTGCGTGGAGGGGTCGTGTGTGGTATGTGTGTGGGGAATGTTTTCGACTTTTTCGGGGCCAAGAGCCGGTGTGACCCTAGACATTCATGCCGCGCTTTCTCCATAATTCTCGGGGAGGGGCGTTTTGCAACTCTTTTGTTTTTTTGTAAATAAAATTAAGAAATTTAGTAACCACGGACGATAGCGCCGGATTCCTCGAAAACGTTGTAGACATGCGGTCGTAATAATAATAATAACGCTGGTGGAGCTGTTAGGGGGAAGTGCACCCATAGGGCACTACCGAAGAGTCGGAGAATGCCGTGCGAAGAAGAGCGAGCGAATCCAAAGACCAAATAAGACCAAAGAAAAGGTTCTAATGATGATGAGCTCGCATGAGATGCCCAGAGGTGCGGTCGCGGTAGCTTGTCGGCGTATGACAGTCGATCCCTCTATAAGACTCCCCTTTCCCCTCTTTTGATCGTGGTTTCAAAAGTACCAGTTTCTTTTAAGTTGCCAATGGAGTATGAGCCCTCTTGGTCACTATGTAGGTCCCTCGGAGCTTGACGCATTAAAACGGGAGGACGACTTCGGGGATCACCATTCATCGCTCAAATGAGCATCCCACGATTCAAAAAAATAATCCAGAAAAAAAGGGGCCATTTTCTGCAAATGAGATCGTCGATGGGTACCGGTAATCCTCTATGATGGAGGGAGCAGGTGTGCCTTAGCGGCAGCCAGGGGGGCCAGGCCAGGACCAGGACCGGCAAGGGGTAAGCGGGATCGGGATCAACAAACTTCATCAACCATAAATTGCAGAAAAAAAGATCTCGAAGAAGACTAAGCCTAAATTATTCGCTTTATACTCGTTTCGTTCTGGATCAGGGCAATTATCATGAAATCAGAGCCGAGGCCCCGTTCCGCGTCGGCTCCAACGACACCCATCAGGCACGATTGATTTGGGTCCGCCCATTTACGCTTTGACCCAATCTCACCCTTCTCTTACAATCATCATCATCGCACGCAACCCGACTCCCGGTCCTCTCTTTGCAAAATCAGAGCTTGGACGCTCCCACCGTCTCCTCCCCTCCCCAGTCCTGAATAATGGCATCGTTAAGACTAGACACCTCCGCTTTTACTTCAATTCTGTTCGAGGTCTTCTTCTTCGGTAAGTGGCCGCCGCCCTCCCTCGTTCTAGCCCAGCTTACGTAAAACTCTATTTCTAAGGCTTTTATACGCTCCTCTTTATCGCTGCTGCTCGCTTGGTCTTATCAAAGTCGAGAGTCCGTGTATCTTGGCATATTTACGTCCCGGGCGGTTTGCTTTATCTCGTCGCTACGTGAGTACTTTTTCCCTCAGCTGCGGAGCCGACGCACCTCTCTCTTACCACCCGCGAAATAGAATCCATTTGGCGACAACGATTGCGCATGGCAGCATTGCGTTTATCCAGATTGCTAGTCAAGGTGTCGTCGATGGCACCATCAAATATCTTGCAGTCACCGTCAACGGCATTAATATGTGCGAGCAAACGCCGCTGTCACGTCCCCAAAATTGCTGACGTCCTCCTAGTGCAAATCACTGTCTCTATGTCCTTAATGTACGCACTTACCTCGGTCTATCTTGCCCCATCTTTCTGATAGCCGCCGCTTGTAGAACTTTTTGGGAGACTCGATCCTTATCTGGCGATGCTGGGTCGTATGGGGACGAAATTGGAAAATTGTGGCCCTCCCTTTGATGCTCCTTTGCACTAGTGTCGGTACGTAGCTTGTCCAAAGGAGTCGCCCCTGAAAACTGACATGACCACCCTCAGTGGCCGGAGTCATGGTTGCATACAACTTTTCTCAAGCTACCGACGGACCGTTTTCGAACAAGCTCGGCATCGTCGCCAACGTCTTTTTCACCAGCGTTTTTCTCACAAATTGTATTGTCACCTCCTTGACCGCTTTCAAAATATGGCGTAGTCGAAAGGCTGCAATCCTCGCAGGCTCCAGTCGTGACTATACCGGAGCCTTTAACATTGTCGTAGAATCAGGTTAGCCGACTTGGTTCTCATCCTACCAAAATCACTGATGTCCTTATAGGAGCCGTGTATTCCTTCATCTTGATGATGGAGCTCTTGTTGTACGCAATTGGACAAAACTTTGTGTTTGTTCTTTACACAAGCATGGCCCAGATAACTGTGAGAAGAGTGTTTCCCGATACGACGCGAATATGTGCTGACAATGTGTTTTCAAGGGGATTGCTCCAACTGGTGTCATTGTTTTGGTCCTCCTTGGAAGAGCTATGCGCCAAAGTGAGCGATCAACAACAACGGGTACATTACCTACGCTCCGAGCGACCAATCAAACCGATTCGCGTTTGGGAATCTCCTCTCGCCGCGATCACGTTTCACCAACCGAAGTCGATTTTCGGTCTGGACATCAACAAGGCTTACGCATCGACGTTAAGCAAGACACAGAAATAGTAACGGACGACACGGAACTCGAATCGATGCACCGGCGAGGACACAATCGAACGGATTCATGGAAAGGTGCTCAAGCATTGTAGAAGCCCACTTCACCACCAACTAAGTTATCTATAGAAAATAGGGTCATGTCCTGTCTTGTTGCTCCATCTCGTGTCATTTTGCCGTGTTGTGTGTGTGTTCTCTAAACCAACAATTGTATCCACCTCTTTCTCTTTTCAATCCAAAAGCAAAACTATCATGATCCGAAAACGTAAACTTCTGTTTATTAGTCGCATGGGCGCTTTTGCGTGACTGCCCTCTACTCCTTGGGGCACTGCGGTCGTGTCGGAGTAGAGATGGCCCGTTCTGGCCACGTCAACCGCCCGATACTGGTGGAATGACGGCTACCTATGAAGGAAGTTGTCAGACAGAACCAGACAACAGGCCAATAGCCAAGTATTAGGTGTGTCGAAGGAGAGGACGACGAAGCGAACGTAGGCGTCACCTCTTCTCCCCCTGTCAGGATCACGGCATCGACGTCGTTGATCATGTCTAAATTGACACTCCATTGAGATACGTCGAGAACACGTTCGAGCCCCGTTTGGTGGTGACGAGAAGCGAGAAGGTCACCCAGGTTTGACAGCGGGAATCCAGCTTCATTTGGTCCAATCGGCAGCGTAATCACCTCACTGTGGAGCTTTGTACAAGTATGAGCTGCGGCGAAGTAGAGAACGGTGATGGTGGGCTGGCTATCGGTCGACATCGTTCGAGACCAAGCTCTTTGAGATCACTTAGGGGAGGATGTCGAGTCGATGGAGAAATATGGAGGATGGAAAAGATATGTATTATCCAAAGGAAAATATCTCATCTAGACGTAAAGAGTTTGCCTACATCTCGTTCGCCGGGGTTAGTGGCCTGCAATTATAATCTCACGCCTTGACGTAAAAGTCATATTGGGTAAACATCCACGTCAACGAGATACCTGAAATACTTATGAATGACAGAAGCACAAGGGAAATGCCGAAAGCTTACTGGCTACGATGAGGGGGCTAATAACCCCTCCTCCCACATTAGCGGTCCTGAAGATGGCAAACTCGGAGCTAAAGTGTACCAGAGCAATAATATAAGTGGCAATAGTCGCGTGATATATCCTGCAATGAAACCCAAAATCACGGTTCGCCCACGTCAAACATGGAAACTCGTACTCACGTTTGCTCGCTGATGTGATATGCACAGAACAACCTAATAACTGCAGAAGTGAGGGTCCATATTCCTGAAGTACGTCCCGCCAATGGCGTCACTGTAGGAGTGGGAAAAAATTTTAGGACTCGGTTATGGTACGATGAATCACAGGACGGACCTTCGTGCGGTTTTGCGGTATAGATGATTCGGTTGTGCAGAGGATGCAAAAGGTTCCCAACAGCCATATAAATACCGGCGGTGCTCGTCAGAATCATCCAATACGGGAGCCAGCCCGTGGTTGCTGGCAAATCTGAGAAGCGTTGGCCCATAACTCGCACGAATAACGAATACACATACAGTCATATAGGTTGAACATGATGTTTGGAGGGTTGTAACTACTGTCTAGAACGTCGGCCAGAAAAGGATTCCGATTGCACCACCCGGCACCAAGCCGGTTTTTGTCAAAAAAAAAAAAAAAACAATGTTACACAATAAATAATCCAATTAGACATACAATAAAGACACCACAGCTCAAACATGCCACGCGCGCGCTCGTCCTTGGCCTGTACGGAAACGAGGCATCAAAAGACTTCGACCTCTATTTCAAAGCCGCAGTCTTTGCAGCGTTGTTTGCTGAGTTCCTCTCCCTCTGAATCCTCTCCGTCGAAAAATACTGCCCCAAAGTCGTGAGTGTGTTCCTCGTCTTTTCGCTTTTGCCATATCCCTTCTCGTGTTTTCCTCCTTAGCTCCCGAAGACCCTTCTCAAACTTTTTCCCTTTCTTCCGTCTCTTCTCCTCTTCACGTCGAAAGAACTCTTTGTCTAGCTCCTCCGGCGATCCCCACTTTTTCCAGGCAAACTCTTCGACCTGATATCTAAGGAACAGCATCATATTGTTCCATGTCGCTTGATGTGGATTCGGTTTCAGCATGTGAGGCAGTAGTTCTTCGTCCCGAAGTTCAGCTAGTATGATAATCAGTAAAACTACGCGTATCCGAGTGGCTGGCTCGTACAGTCGGTTAAAATATAATCCTGTGGTGCAGTCAGTTACAGAATCAATCAATCAACTTCGTCAGACTTACCTCCTTGCATTCAGTCTTGGTCAAGAGGCTGTATTTCTCAGGGTATGTATTCTTGCAGGTGTTGCAAACGAGACAGCGAAACGTTCGGTTGTAAACATGATCAATATCAAGACTGCCGCACTCGCGGCATTTCGGGTTCAACGCAGGATCTAACGAGCGAACTGGGAGACATGTCAGAAGGAAAAGAGAGTATGGATGTAGCAAATCACTCACAAGGTTCGGCGTTCTTGGCTGCTCGTTCTTTCTCTCTCTGTTTTTCCCTTCGTTGCACTTCCTCATCCACTTCCTTCCCGGGGCCTCCGTCCTCATCCACAAGAAAGCCGCCTTTCGTGTTGACCATTTTTGAAAGGTCATACTCGAAGTAATTGCTAAGCCTCGAGTTCCTCTTGAGTGGCTTTAACAGGTCCCCCTCATCACCCTCCTTACGCTCATATGCTCTCTTACTTGGAGCTGTAGGAGAGGTTGATGTAGCAGCGGTCACCGCGAGAGGTCGTTTGTTGTTGCCATTTGGAACAGAGGACGGCTCCGCATGTGTTCGTGCCTCCCGTTGACGAGCCTTTGCTATAGAATGGTTGTTATTGAGTTTACAGGCATTCTAGAAGCTCGGCTTACCCTTAAGACGGTTAAGTTCGATCTGCCTCAGTTGCTCCGCGGTCAATGGCGCCTTTGCCACACCTTCTGTGGTCGACGATTCCGTTGAAAGTGCTATATGGACTGCTTCAAGTAGTTTACTGGGCTCCTTGGGGGCTTCATGATTTGGCATGACTAATACTAACGAATGTGGATGAAGGCCAAACCCCGAGACCCTCACACCCCACCACAACCCGTGCAAATGGCGCCGAATTCCAGAGTAGCAGATAAAAACATATGGGTGGCAGTAAGTGTCATAAATTTATGTCTTTTGATATGTTCTCAATCTTTCAAGGCTTCCGATGGAGATTTGCAGAGAGTGCAAGTAAGGCTTCGAACACAAATCAAGTGCATCTGTCTCAAAGATTATCACTTCAGTACTTGATTGAGCAAGAAGGTTCGAAACGTTTGCCGCGATAGACGCATTCAATGACGTTCAAGATAGGCGTTTCCCCCAACATTCCAGATCCGCATACATACACCCCTATGTCCGCATTCTGCCTGTTGTAGAACCCTAATTCATCCCTGATGTTTTCAACAGGCATGCTGCAGCTTCATATGGCCATATCAATGTGCTGGAGTATCTGATTAGCAGAGGCCCGTATTACGCTTGCTGTATCGGTGTGGCTCTCATACTTTGTATTTACAGGAGGAGATGTTAATGTAACTGACGAGGATGGAGACACTCCTCTGTATACCGTCGAAACAGTAGAAGTGGCCAGATGGTTGGTCGAACATGGAGCCATCGTGGACCGTGTAAACGAGGAAGGGATATCAGTACGTACATTTATATTATAGACGCTCCCTTCTCAAGTCCTCCAGCCTGCACAACATCTAGAGGAAGAGTTTCCAGCGGTTTCTCATTTCCTAGGAGGCACTGAGGCAGATGATACGCAGCTGCCATCACAGTATGCACAAGACCAGGTGGCGGATAGGTTGACGGATCAAATGATGCAGTCTGTACGGGAGGTCATTGAGAGAGCAGCAGCAGAGGGACGGGATCCTGACGAGGAACTCGCAGAACTGGTCACGCGAACCGTTCTCGACAGCTTAGATGCGGGAGAAGATTTGGTGGAGAAGGAGAATGTGGATACGCTAGACGATTCCTCAAAGCCTTCCAAAATGCAAAAGACGAGCGAGTAGTCCGGACGATACATGTTAATAAAAGGAAGAGCTGGTACACGAGTTGCTACAATTAAACACCTTTAACAAAGCTGCAAAGTCATCAGGACCACGTATTCGATACGTATTGAAGAAACCTACGTTGCGTCGATTTGCTTTAGGTTTGGGAGTGCAATCATGACTTTCCTCCGGTAACCAACTTTGTCTTGCAGGTGAGCTGGGTTGCCTTCCAAATAGACTGTGTCCAACGCCGGGTTTTCTCCTAGCTGTTGGTCGAGATGGTTGATGTCGGCGATTTTGTTGTAGCTCGCCTATTTCGCATCAGCACAGTATCTTCACACAAATGGCACTGCTCACCCAGAACTCCTGGAGAACCTTAAGATGCGAAAGATTCTCAATCACGGATATTTGGTTGTTCCCGACGTCAAGTGTAGTCAGTTTCACCTAAGAAGAGTTAATCCCTCGTCTGGTAGAGTCGATGAACGCAGGCACATTATTCTCTAACCCCTCCAATTTCTCGAGCCCGTTGTGGCTGATATAAAACTCCTCGAGGTTGACAAGATTCTCTAGTCCTTCGATCTTTGTTATCCTATTGGACTGAATAGACAAAAGTCGTAGTTTGGCCAACTTTTCAAGACCCTATAAGAGAGTGATTAGATGCGGGATGACTCGCGAGAGTGGCGGTTCTTACCTGGAGTTTTGTGATTTTGTTCTTCCCGAGCCATAGTTCCTCAAGATTCACGAGTGCATCCAAGTTCTCTATTGCCTAAAAGGAAGTGTTAGAGGTTGGAACAAAAAGTTCGGTTTCACACGGACACGGATTCGATTGGAACCTAGTTCCAAACTACGAAGGGAAGCTCCGAGATGTGCGAGATGTTCAATTCGAGTAATCTTATTTTGAACAAAGTAGAGAACCTGCAAGCCAGGAATCTTCAGCAGTTCGGTGGGAACAGCTCGAAGCAGATTGAACGAAAGATCCAGGATGCTTGTTTGATATTGAGAATATTGGTCAAACCGTGTGATCCATAGGGCTTACCGAAGGTGTTGCTTGTCATCTAGAGCATCTCCCAGTGTCTTGATCCTATTGTCGTACAAGTCTAGTTCTTCAAGATGTTCTAGTGGCCCAAAGACATCCTTCTCGAGGTTGGCAATGTAGTTTGCGCGCAGACATAAATTCTTGAGGTGATCTGCAAACCGGGGCAGACCCAGATGGGTGCAAGATGCGAGGCGCGACTTTGCCAAATCTATTTCCTGTATGGATTATCAGTCAAGTTGTACAGAAACTAACGAGTTCTCTTACCTCTGTGCTGTCTGGAAATTCGGCAAGGACATCCTCCAAAAGGGGCTGGCCATCATCAAAGCCTTTGTCATCCTCGTCGTCTGAAACAACGACGACTCTGGCTGATTTGGTAGGCTTTTGTTCAAGTTCTGAAGAAGGTCGATTCATGGCAGACAGCAAGATGCGCTCCTATACGTCGGTAGCGTAACGGCTCGATTACTACGCTCGATCATAATCGATCATATATAGGTGTGCCGTTGATCCTTCGACCCCGGACAAGCCACTCGGCGTCTATAAAGTCGACAAAGAGCAGCAATTTAAGGCTCCTCTCAACTTCTAGGTCATTTGGAAATAGTTCTTGTAATCTGTAACACGAAGATTGCGGGCGGGCCTGGTACATGAGGCATTGCCCAAACGATGAACACGCAGCCAAACGAAGATCCTGTATGTTGTAAGTATTTACGCATACTTCTAATTATTTATTTGGCCCTCTAACCTCATCTTCCTCAATCCAGACTGGGTATTGTTGACAGACAGCCTCCATTTCTGCTACACGAGTCCCTCTTTCAACGCCGCGGTCCCCCAGGCTAAAACTTTGATTGGGAGACATTTCTTCGATTATCTCAGTCCACAAGGAAACCCACCTTCGGATCTAATCACTCAACGCTTGCTGAATTGTTATAGCGACGACAACGGCGATGTATGTGCCCTTTCTTTATTACTCTTGCAGACTCTAAATTCATTCCCCGTTTACATCAAAGGTTCTTCATTTGAACTATGCCACCGTATCAACAATACGCTTTCACCTCCACACCGGTCAATTCTTGTCAATTCAGCCCGATTACGCCTTCAACCAATTTGTCGTAACGGTCAGCAGAGCGGGCGGCTTTATACTGGCCTTCCTTCACGTCAAGGCAGGTGAGTAGATATGCACGTGGCCCACCGTCCTTCCCTGCTAGTCTTAACAAATTCACGTCGCAGCATCTTCGAGGGACTGTAATTTTCATATGTGCGAACCTCTGAAGCCCGACGTAAGAATCCAGTGCATCTCTTTCCGAGTACAGCCCACATCTCACTTCACTCACAGGACCTGTCAGGCGTTGCTCCTTACGTTCCCCCCTTGGACTCCGGCCCCCCTTATCATGTCTTTCAAATACTTTTAGATGACGAGCGTAGGCCTATAATATTTAGTACGCCAACTACACTTGCTGGAGGAATCGCTATTGCCCCTCCGGTCTTGGCCGAAGGCACTCAAAACTCCCGTGATTCCGTCGCCAACCAAGGCATTACGTCCTGTACAAAGCGAACCAAACTATCCTTTGTTGCAAGCACACTCGGTGGAGACTTACTCAACGTTTCTGCCGTTCTACTTCGCCACGGTACGTCCTAGACCATGAATATGGATGCTGATCGCTCACGAAGTCTCTCAGGCACCGCCCTTTTAGTCATGTACAAGATCTTCCCCTATACATCTTCTTCCTCAGCCGTCTCTTCTCCTGTGCAGGTTCGCTATAATCCACCTCCAGGCCCTCCCAATCATTACCAGCAAAGTCGTCATACGGACTATCGACGCATATCCGACGCATCAAGTGGCTATTCCCACCCTGGCTCGGTTCCGCAACCCGGAATGTCCGCTCCGATGCATCAACCACAATACAATCCTAATCCAAATCCCCCCTATAGCCCCGTTGGCCCGTCACACCACCCCCGCATGCCTTCGTATGATTCTGCGTACCAGCCTACATCGCCAGATGATACGCGCTCGTCCATGTTGTCTTCGCCTCATTCACCATTGTCCGCGCGGGACCATCGTGCGCGGATGGTATCCATGCGGAGAAACTCGCTTGACCAGGCCCCAATGCCGAACGCAGGCCAAGGAAGTATGTCACCTCACCTAGGCTCTCTTGAAGAGCACAAAGTCATGATGCATGACTCGCAAGGTCTCCAGTCCCCCACAGAGTCTACCTTCACCAACGAGTCGTCATTCCCTATGAACCGCTCCTCGTCCTCCATGACAGACCCAAACGACATGTCTGCGAACAATGTACGCGGTAGGCCTTCAAAAGAGCCACCCAAGGGAGTTAGTTGTTGTCGGTGAGCCACATGTGACAAGGAAACAATGTGGCCCATACTCACGAATTCATCTAGCGTTTGTCAAACGACGTCAACACCAGAATGGCGTAAAGGCCCTACAGGTGCCAAGGATCTTTGCAACTCTTGCGGATTAAGATGGAGTCGCCGCCTAAAGAAGATGAAGAATGAAGGCGGGAGCATAGGCGATGGGGCCTTTGGAGGCATAGGACTAGCCCATACAACCGAGTCTATTCTGGAACCACAACGTGCCGGGGGTGGCAGTAAGAAGGGCCATCGGAGAAAGGCTGTCGAAACAAGAGGGCCGGCGATGACCACGCGGCCGGCGAAACGCAGATATTCAGATGCCAGCGGGATGTCACAAGAAGTCCTATCTACCTCTCCTCTTGACGAGTCCAGGTCGGAGATGTCACACGACTCATACGGTGGCATACGACATGCACACCCGCACAATCCCCACCATTCCCAGGGTAGTTCATCCGGCTCGTCGCGACCTGCCCTCGCCCCACTCTTCAACGATCATGGTGCCTTTTCACCTTCACAGCACACGCCGTCGACCCTGCATCCCCCACATACTCCTCTCACCGCCTCGTCTGTAGGAGGCCCAGGTGGATCAGGAAGAATTGATCATCGACCTCCCGAAAATTATCAAATGAAGTCTCCTTCCTCTCCCGACGCGCCGCATGGTTCTTACTTTCCACCTCCTGGTCGGCCCATGGAAGACCGGAAGCCGTTCCATACGCCTCATTACCGGCCTACCGACAGTCCGACCAATGGTAATCAATATATGTCCATGGAACATTCCCACCGTGCTCCTGGTCAAGGGGAACGTCGCTCTTCGGACATGCATTCCATGCACCACCAATATCCGCCAAATCACCATGATCCGCGCCATCTTCCCCCTCACCCACACTTTGAAAGACACAACACGGATCCAAACCATCCAAACCATCCGAATCATCCGAACCATCCAAACGCTTCCAACAATCGATAATCGTTCTTTCTCTCTCTTGGATAAGGGTTGCAATAATGCTGGGCGTTTAATCACTCTATATACACGACCAGTTGCGTGCTTGTAAAGCAGTTCTATGTACCACCTTTTTGTTCTCCCTTGTCCTTGTTTCTTCTTCTGACGACAACCAAGAATTGTCTCTATCGACGTTATAACTCTATCTGTGCCACTCGCGCATCTCTTGCTGCCTCCCTCATATGTATCCCCTTTTCCCCCCTTCTGCTGGTCTATTATCACTTGCAGGCTCCAGGAGCTCTTATATCAAACACTGTTGATTTCGATGTTGCAAAAATATTGTTGATTGAGAGAGGAAAACGGATATAACAACAACAACGCCCGCTGGAGGACGCAAAAATAGCCAAGGGGTAGACTGGCGTGGAAATCAGTACAAGCGTCTATTATCCAGCCATTTGCGGTCTCTGAGTGGCAGAGAAAAGAAAGTGTGTCCGCAGACCATTAGGAAGGTAAAGTTTCGGAGAGAGAAAAAAGGAAGCACATCGTATATAGGCATTATCACATTTTGCACTGTTGTTGGGTGCCCAACGGCGGACCTTACAAGAATTGTGGGAGTAAAGCACTAGCAAAAGAAGTCAGAATGATAATAGCGCAGACCAAGAAGAATGAGCGTACGCGGCAGCTCCCCAGCCAATCGCAAAGGCAACGGTACCCCATGCGACAGACTTTTGGGTCGAGTCCAACTGGGGCAAGGTTGGCCATTGTGGTAATATCCTCCTGTTCGTGACGAGCGCTCGCTGCTCAGGCGGTACATAGGTAACCTCCTGCGATGGCTGGTCCAGATTCAAGAGAAGTGGGGCGTCGGATTCCTCCCGAGTTCGCTTGACGGCAGATGCCAAAGGAGCCTCTACTGCCTGTTTCTGCTGGGTCATAAGACGCTGGACGAGAGACTGCGACTCGGCAATGTCTTCAGCTGGGTCTGGCAATGGGGGTTTGACGTCCTCTACATCCTCCCCTTCCTCTTCCTCGTTTTCCTCTCGGTGTTGAGGGAGCATCGAAGTCCGGGTGGATCGTCGGGACCCTGTGGTCCCCGCTGAAGGTGCTGGAGAGGGCGCCTTGCGGGATTTTACACTGCGCGTCGGGGTACTACGAGAAGGAGGGGGCGCGGGGCTCTTGGTCTTTTGTCGCGTCTTGCTCGTGGAGCCGGGTGTAGAGAGCTGCGCGATGGCACCGTTGACGCCCGTAGGTGTCTTGGAGGGTGTTTCAGGGCCGTCTTTGCGCACCCGCTTATTTGGCCCGTTCGTCTTATGGGCGCTGCCATTGACGCCGTCGGTGGAAACTGAAGGGTGAGCCTTTGACATTGTTTCCGAGTCGGGAGTCGCATCGACTAGGATCGAAATTACATCTAGAGATGCTGTTAGGGGGGTTTCAGAAGAGAGACGAGGCGGAGAAAACTGACGGGTGAGGTTGTAAGATGGAGCCAAAAAGCGAGCAACGTCGGTGGGGATCCAAGTACCAGCCAAGCGCATATTTTCCGTTACTCCTTTGGGCAACGTAAAGTCAAAGTTGTTTTTGACCCACGTTAGTTCCTCTTTTTCGTTGGAAGGGAGTGCAGTCGGAAATGCGCCTTTCCACATGGTAGAGAGTGAAATAAAGCCCGTGTCGTATCTTCTGAGGATATAAGCGTGCTCTGTCTTTTGCTATATCACACGGCTAATCAGCAAACTAGGCGAGTTCGGGACGACCACCTGGCTTACTTCTGCCGTTACTGGGGTCGGAATCTTGACCCTGCCAACAATGACTACACTTCCATCCTTCTTTATTGGCTGGAATTTGACTGGGGGAAGGCTGTCTCCTATTCGGACGAGGGAGAGAGGGTATACAATGATCAGCGGTCTTTATACGTGTAAATCTACGAATATTGCGCACCTGAACGAAGCAGTCTGTTCGCAGCTCCTGGTAGCGTAGGTCTCGGTCGTGCCGTTTTGGGAGTGGGCAGAGACATGATGGAAATCGTCCAACACGTTTTGTTTCAACCACGGTCAAACCACCCCTCACCCATAATCGCCTCGAACAAAATTTTGGTTAAAATGATGCTAAAAAGGTCTAGTACATTTTATTATGTATTTTGATGAATTTTTATACGTGTAAGGTGCGCGGTGTGGCACGCCACCTCCCACGCGTCCAACTAGCATACCAGGACCCCCTCCGTATACAGTCCACCTATGACCAATTTATCCTTGTTTTTCCCAGCCCATAACGCACTTGTTGACGCAGACCATCCTTCCCCATTACTCTGGTAGATTGTCCTCATAGTGTAATCCTTGTGGAGTCCTACTCGGTTATAGGCACTATATGGAACGTTTGACGTTCTATCATCGCTGGAATTAGAATTCTTGTCTTGAATCGAGACCACCCAGGACGGCGAACTGGTGCGCTTTCTCGCTCCAAGCCGACTGATGCTTGGGAAATGCGGGTGACCAGCCACGATGAGAGATCCATCCTCTTGATAATCAACGTTGTCCGGCGAGAGCGGAACCGGTATGATTGTCCTGTTCGCAAGACCCCCTCCATTCGGCAAGACGTCGTATATCCTCACTTTGCCAGCCGACGTACTGGAAACTGCCAGTTTTGACTTGTCTGGAGATAGTGCAAGGCCATTGGGATATGGTATCCCCAGAATAGGAACTGTATAATCAATCCCGTTTCTTCCAAACTTGACATATTCCACCATTCCCAGAGGAAGCATAAGTGCCGTCTCCAAGAAAGGTGCAAACCATTTCCATGGGATGAAACCGTCACGTCGGAACCAGTGGTCGATACTGAGGAAGAATTCGTTGTGGGAGAGCGCCGCCACACTGTTGGCCGCCCAAAACATGGGGTGATACAGTTCTTTGAGGTAAACTAGCCGTGGTGGGTTTTCGTCGTGCAGAGCGAACACGTCAACGGTGAGACGCGAGTCGCGCATGTGGTTCACAACGAACAGCGTGGACGGTTGTCCCGCTTCACCCGGAAAGATGTCTATACCCAGGGGATGAAAATCACGCTTGGGAGGAAAGTTTTCGGCAACCAGAGGCTGTACGGGATAACCATCAAGGTCTGGTTGTACGAGCCAGAGCGTACCCTTGGGCTCTGGATTAAGGAGGGGCCCCTGGTGCAAAAGTGAGTACAGCTTTTATGATATCAGTTTTGGTTCCCTTGCGGTTTTTCCTTTGTTTTTTGCGGGGTTCCCGGGTTGGACCATTTTTTTGGCCGTTTTTTCTTTGGTTTTCCGGGTTTTTCCAGGCGTTTAATTTTTCCCGAATTTTGGGGGCTTTGGTTGTTGCTTTTTTGCGGCTTTTGCCTTGGGCGGGTTTTCTTCCGGAAAATTTTGTTTGGGTTACGGGGGCCCAATTGGGGGCTTTTTCGGCGTTTTGCCGTTTAAGTTGGGGCCAATTGGCTTTTATTATTCTTTAGGATTCGTTTTTTATCCTTTTTTGTTTTCGGCCCCGGCACGGGCATTAAATTGGGCTTTGTTTTGGGGGTTGAGGGCTTTGCGTTGTTCTTACGGTTGTTTGGTTCCTTCCCCTTGGATGCGACGGTGACACAAAATGCCGCCAGCAATTATTAAACTCGTCCTTGTACTTGTATTATGCATTCAGGCCACTTTATGGTCCATTTCCCAACAAGGAACTGTCCATCTCCGGCCTGAATCAACAAACCATCTGGTCCCTCGAGCAGATTTTGGGCCTCAGGATTATGAGAGCTTTAAAAAGACTGTCAGTGATCAATATCTCCGACGTCGTTCGTGCTAACACGTCGGCAGTGCACACCGAGGTCATTCCCACCAGAGGATCAATGTTCTCATGTAACTGCAGCTTGCCCAACGTCGAAAAGTGTTTTACGCTTGACCTATGTCCGGAAATACTTTTGCTCGTCGTTGCCAGTACGGCCAGGGTATTTCATGGGTCTCGTCGTGTGGCTCATCTTTCTCTTTTCCACCCTGGGCATCAGTGCCTCCGACTTCTTCTGTCCAAACCTTGCCACAATCTCGGCTATCCTCGGATTAGATGAAAACGTTGCCGGCGTCACCTTTCTCGCTTTGGGTAACGGCAGCCCCGACGTCTTTTCAACGTTTTCCGCAATGAAGGCCGAATCAGGAAGTCTGGCTATCGGAGAACTTTTAGGAGCTGCTACATTCATCGTATCGGTGGTTGTGGGGTCCATGGCCCTCATCAAGCCATTCAAAGTCAACCGTGGACCGTTCTTACGGGACGTCGGGTTTTTCACTACAGCAATCGTGCTGCTTCTTGCGGTACTTTTTGACGGCATAGTCAAAGGCTGGGAGGCAGGCTTGTTGGTTCTACTATACGCGATCTATGTCGCAGTCGTGGTGGCCACCAGCATGTACGAGAAGCGACTTGAGCGGCGCAAGCGAAAAGAAAGTCTGCTTAGAGCACAATATGGTCAAGATGATTCTGAGGAGGCATCTCCGATTACAACGCCATATCACGATGAGCAACAAGAGCCTTATAGGGACGACGCGAGTGAGTCTTTTCGAACAGATATATGCAAAGTGGCAAGCGACTTATATGTATTTATTCCCCAGCCGAAGCAACACTCTCTGTACCCGTTTCGCCCATATCCCATAGAAACCGAGCTCATTCCAATCCCTCGTTTCCCTCCGAGTCCACATCCGATCCAAGATTATCGCTTTCCGGTCTTCTTCCTCCCGGAGTATCAAGATCACGGAGGAGTTCCCATTCTGGACACCGTCAAAATCTTCCTTCGTACTCTCTTCTGGGAGCCCTCGAGTTCCGGAATGCAGTAAACCTATTGAGGCAGCAATCAAATGCGCACATCGATACCTTGCCCTCTCCAATTACGCCGTATGCTGCAGGTCATTACCATAACCCTATACTATCCGGACACTCTGTGAGACGAGATAGTCAGGACGACACAGACCAAGAGTCCAATCCATGGGAATCTAGCTTGATAGGCGTGCCGCTTGATGAGCGACCCAATGGCGACTCCACACTTCATCCTCCAACCTCGCAATCTCAACAACTTGCGCGAGCGTCTTCGATTAACACAAACGGAGATGCAGAAGTGTCGCCGACGGCCTCCGCATCCACTTCACCTACCTCTGAACAGCCTCCAAAAGCGCTGCCCGGGAAAAGGCAGCGCATCAAGACGGCAATATACCACACGCTACATACCCTGTTCCCTACTCTTCATAACTTTACACAAAAGTCATTTGTTGGCATGGCTGCTGCCCTCTTTGCAGCTCCAGCAGTGCTTGCACTGACGCTGACCTTACCGGTGGTCGTAACTCCTATGCAAGATGCGGAAGTGGAAGAAAAGGTGGAGGAAGCGACAGGACCTACCCTCGGTAATTTGATTGATTTCGAAGAGGAGGGTATTGAGCGGGCGTTGGTCGCCGAGGAAGCAGTAGAGGAGGAAATGCATGACCTAGAATTCAACAAGTGGCTCATGGCCGTACAATGTGTCTGTGCGCCGCTTTTCTGCGTCTCTGTTCTATTTGGTAAGCACAGATCACGCCATTGTGTCTGTTCACGGTACTTATTTACATGATTTACAGGAACCAATGTATATTTCCCCTGGTTAATGATCGGGGCCGCGGTTGGTGGTGTGATCGTAGCTGTCCTAACGATCCTGTTCGCAAATCAGGGAAATGATCCTGCAGCACGAGTAGCCAGAACGTCAATGGGATTCTTTGTCGCCGTGGTCTGGATTATGGCCATAGCAGATGAAGTTGTCCAGGTTTTACAGGTACGTAAATGATTGCTTCTAAAATTGTAGGTGCTGAACAACCTCTCTAGACATTTGGACTCATATTCGGTCTGTCCGATGCTATCATCGGACTTACAATATTCGCTGTGGGCAACTCGCTTGCAGACTTTGTGGCCAACGTCACAGTCGCCGCATTTGCCCCTATCATGGGCTTTTCGGCTTGTTTTGGTGGCCCTATGCTCAACATTCTGCTTGGCGTCGGACTTTCCGGAACGTATCTTATTCGTCAAACAGGACAAGATTATGCTATCAAACTTTCAACCACGCTCTTGGTGAGCTCGATCGGGCTTCTGGTGCTGCTTGTTGCCACTATGATATTTGTCCCATGGAACGGATATATGCTCTCGAGACCGTGGGCTACCTTCCTCATCATATCATACGTCGTGATCATGACCATCAACGTTGTCGTGGAAGTTCGTCAGGACGCCAGTGCATCTTCTATCGCCTATTCTTTGTTATCGTCTCTCGGGTTTTTATGAACACAGTCTCAAGATGTCATTCGTTGTATTTCGCACATATTAAACATAGAGAATAAACACATATCGATGCAATGCGATCAAGAAATTAGAGTAACATACAACCTCTCTTTCCCGGAGACGAAGCGGAGCTAATGCATAGCCCACACTCCTGACGAGACCTCCCAAATGACATCCTCTTTTTCTAGCTGCTCCAGTGTTGTTGTCAGACTAGTGATATGGTCCCAACGGGAGTCCAGATTCTTTAGCTGTTGGAGGATGTCTTCCTCTGGTGCTCCTCGAGTCTTAGTTCTTGCCTCTACTTGCAACCTCCCTTGAGAGGCATATTTTATTGCCGATATGACGGGTTTACGCAGGATACAGGGAATCGCCGGTGCGTAAGCGTCCTCTCCTTCGTCCTCGTCTGATAACTGTAGATCGTCGCTTCCTCCCGTTGAAGCAAGAGAGACTTCGGATATAAGCGTGCTGTCTCCATACTGACTCTGAGTGTCACTGTTCTTGTGTTTCCACAATTGTATTGAGTTCACCAGCTCCGCTTCGCCCTGGTCCCATTTCCTAGATTTTCCCCCTTCAACTATAATCGATCCATCGTGGAATAGATTTAAAATGACCCGCTCAAACAATCTTTTGACATCTTTTTTCAGGTTGGTAGGTCGGGTCGGTTTTTTGGATCGAGATGTTTCTTCTGATGGTTTCGTAGAGCTACCACGCTGATTTTCTCTCTCCCGAAGTATTTTTCGTTTTTCGGCCATTTTTCTTTCCGCCTTTATGATACGAATAGCGAGATTTTGCAGTTCTGGTACTCTCATCAAGTACCCCAGTCCGAACCCTGTGCAAAGGTCGGATCTTGCTTCGCCCTTGTCGTCCGAATGAGATCGGGCTGGTTGTGTTCGCCGGTTGGCCGTTCTCTTAGTGGGAGTTTTATCGTTCGGTACCCATAAATGCTCCACCAGGCAGGTCATGTAGTAAAGCAAGTAGGTTTGCAACGATTCCAGGTTTAATTGAGAGGACCTGAGTCGAGAAGGATGGCGAATTAGCCCGGCCACACGCGTGGGTAGCGCATAAGCACGTGATAGTTCGGGCGTTATTGGTTCTGGTGAAGTGCTTGGCGCTGGAGTATGAATTGGTCGAACTGGGGACGAGATTGGTGGAGCAGGCTTAGGCGTAACTTGGTCGTTAGAGTCAGGTTGGTGCTTTTGAGGCGTAGATGGTACTGAGATAGCGGGGAGATATATAGAAGGAGCGGTTGGGAGCACGAAAGGCTGGGAATACTTCGTTTTGTGGAGTTCAATAACGCGAGTCCAGTGGATGACTTCTTCCATATTCCCGCAAATCACTATTGTAAACGTCGGATCATTAGACAGATGAACAGCAGAGAGGTATGATAGACTGACGGATATCCTTGATCCGAAGGTTCACGGGCTGCTCCTGGTCTTGCCAGGCACCTTCAAGCTTTGCAAGCACTTTGACAGTATTCCCGATCCGAGGGACATCAAATATAGGCTCCATACTCTTCTCCTCTTGTTTAGGTAAAGGTTTTCCGTCCTTATTCTTGGACTCTACAATCCGTATGATTAATTTGTGCGGTAGTTTGGTCTGAACCACGGCAGAACCGTCGTCAACTAGGAGGTGGTCAGGGATTCAGTACTCTAAAGCTCTGAAAGAGGTGACAAACTCCAGATACAAGTGTTGTTGTCATACGGCTTTACGCCAACAACAATTCCAACAAACGTGATTGAGACACAAGGGACTTCATTAAGCCAGAATATACTCTCGCCTAATTCAGGGTTATTAAATGTTCAGACAGTGGAAAGATAGATTATACCATTGAGATGTTCCCTCCTCAACTTCCACAAGTCCCCAAGGAAGCAGTGCAGAATCCCGGCATTGGACAATGTATATGCAAGTAAATCTTGGCTATTCATGTTCTTCTGATAAGAACTGTCGTGCGCTGCGCCGGCGGTGGCCAGTGGTACAGGGCCAAGGTTCGGCCCCGTATGTTGCCACACTGTAATCACGCTCCAAAGCCCGTCAAACGTTTCATGGAAAGATGTGTTTATTACTACGAACAAGGAGTGGTGATTCATACATTTGCGAGCTCAATCCACGACAACGAGGGTCCCAAAGCTCGGCTTGTTCAGCGCCTTCTTCATCACATCCTCTGGAGTTATTTTCTTCTTCTCCTTTTTAGTAACCACGACCACACCGTCCTCTCCTTCCACTTGCTCCTCAACTACAACCTCTTCGAGGTCTTCTTCCAGTGTTCCTTCCTCCATGAACACCTTCAGCATATTGGAGGAAAACCCGCTCATTACAGACACTCCCTCCCAGTCTGCCATTACGGGTTTCGCTCCTCGTGCGCCTTGTAGATTCCAATAAACGATTTCCGGTACGTCGTAACCAGCTTCCTCGAAAGCCTTTGCCACCTTTTCGTGCTCGGTGGTCCATGCACCAGAATTGATCGTCCCAGCATCGCTCATCACGCTCGCGTCAAATTCCATATCGGAAAACACAAACAGACGCTTGATCATTTCCTCCTTCGGAAGCTTGTGTTGTATAGCCATTGGGAGGATGAGCTTTGTGAATACGGCATTGAAATCGGTGTTCATTCCCCAATCCGCCCTGACCATATTCTTTGCTGTCTCTACCAAGCCAGCATCAGGATCAATCTTAACGATTTGAGGGCTGGAACTAAAGGTGATAAAGCTGTTCGCCCACGGTTGGCGGGAGACTTGGGATAAAACGATACTAAGGGCGACTGCCGGAAGGATAGGTTGCACGTGCTTGTCATTGGAAGAGACCCCGTGGATAGATCCCATGCTACCAGAAACGTCGCAAAGGGCCATGCTGTTGTCGAGCGCGCCGGATTCTCTCAATTTGTCGACCATTGTCTTCCATTGGGCCTCGATAACCTGCCTGTCGGCTTTTGCAGCGAGATCTTTGTCTGCATTTCTGATGCCCAATGCCTCGGCAAGTAAAGTGTGGGGCAATAGGGTGGCCCCACTGATAGAACGTTTGCCTGCAGCTACGTCCATCAGGTACCTTGAGAATACGTATGAGGGTCAATGTTCAGAGGAGTTTGTCAATGCTTACTTGGAAAAACGAGGTTCGTCGTGCTTATAGAACAAAGATTTGCTTTTTTGCATGCAAGTCGATGCGACTCGCCTGTAGGGCAATTCGTTCCATCGATTGGAAGACATGTAAATCTCAGGAATTTGGAGGAAACGACGAATCGGAGAAAGAACCCAGCGCGTGTACGCACTCCGGAGGTCTTGTACTTTCTCCAGGGTGAGTTGCTGGGAAGATGCATCATGTGGAATGCGAAGCTTTCCTTTAGCCCATAACAGTTCGGCAATGGCAGAGGCGATATTTGTCGAACGGTCATGACTTGTTGCAATGGAAGGTGCGTATTTTGCAGCAAGACTGAGCTGGAACGAGAGATCGACTCTTTTGCTGTCTTCGGTGGCCGGGTCTGCAATCTTTGCAAGAGTTTCTACATCCAAAGCCAGTTGATTGGCAAAAAGACGAGCTGTGGCAATGTATCTATAAACAATAAGTGACTCGTTCGGCCAAATACTCGAAACTGACTTACAGGGCTTGGAATGGCTTCGACGTTTTGAACAACGTCTCCACTTTGGCTCGCGATTCGGCATGCGCCGCATTACGAGCGGATTTGGCCTTTACTGCATTCTCCTCATCACGTTTAAGGGAAGCAGCAATCTTCTCCTGTTGGGCGGCGGGGTCCTTTGGGATTTCCCCCTGAGTTTTGTTGTCGGATTTCTTTTGTGGGCGTCTCTTTTGCTGACGCGAATTTCTGTTACGTCCACCAGAGTTTTGCTTACTGGTCCGTTCTGGATGCAGGGCAGTAAACTTGGCGGTACCATCGTCGAGCTGACCATTAGATGCGAGTGTCAATAGATTCAGCAGATCTTTCCAATAGCCATGGCTCAATCCACGGACAGTCTTCTCTTCAGGTTCTTCGAGATCGATTATCTCACCGTCGTCTTCTTGATCTGCCTTGCCATCTTTGTTCTTCTCCTTGAGCTTGCGCTCAATTAAGGGATCAACAAGGGCAGAGAGATTCGCGATTGCGGTTCTTGGGTGATTCCTGTATAGCCAACCCCACGCCCTGTAAAACCCCTCACGCTCGCTCTTCCCCTCGTGGATAGATCGTAGGTTGAATATTATTTTGAGAGTGAGCAATGGGTCTTCCTTCCAGCTGCTACGCAACAAAGGCTCGATATCCTGAGGTTCGGTTGCCTGCGAGAGGCCGTTGAACGCATCTACCGTAGGGGAGCCAGTAGAAGCAAATCCATGGGCTGAATTTTCGGTGTACTGTCTGTTTGCTACCTCTTTCATGGCTGCCATAAACGCTGCCCCCTGCTCGGCGCCACTGGATGCCGCACTGGGTGCCGATTTGGGAGCAGACTGTTTTTCTGGGAGAAGTACGTCGAGAAATGAGGGATTATGAAGATCGGGCAGGCTTGGAACGGTGACATCTTTCGTCGAGTCTTTTGGGGACGTCGAGGGCTTTGCAGTAGTAGATGGAGCAAAGATGCTAGCGTAGTTGGTAATGCCCGTTGACGCCATGGTGGTCGTGGAGGTCCAAGTTGCTTCGGATCTCTTATTTGCCTCTTCTGTAGTGTGACCAGTCATATGTGTCAATTTTCGGGTGCGGGCCACCACTCGATCTTGGCGCCTATCAGTTGAACGTGATTGGTCAGTATTTCTTCATTTTCGAAAAACAGTGACGATTCGAACGAGAAATGCACACTGACTCATGGCAATATCTTGTCGACTTGAGCACCGAGCGTTTGTAGAAGTTGGCGCCGCCTAGAGAAAAGCGCATGGACATTGATGAAAAAATTTTTAATAACGTGATATTTCAAGAATAAAAATATGCATCGACAAGACAAGAAAAGGTTGACGTTGCAAAGAAGGTAATGGCCGCGTCGAAGGAGCGACTAAAGGCTCAAGATTCATCACTACTCTCCTTTTCAGCTGCAAGCTTGATCCAATCCCTATTGATAGCCAAAATGCAAGAACCCACGACATTGACACAGACGCGGCTTCCGCGATTCTCCAGAGTGTGCTTTGAACAAAAGATTTAGTAGACATCATGACAAGACAGGTCAACATACCTGTACATCAGACAGCTTACGGTTTTGAGCACCTAAATCAAAAGGAGCGCCCTGGAAGGAGGTTGGTTTATTTCCCAATAGTGAATTATTGAGCACGTGCCTTGGTCTGAGCTTTCTGAGCAATATATTGTTCTCTCAGCTGCGCAAGCTCCATCTTTTTGTGCTCTATCTTCTCTGAACTTGTCATATCATACCGTGCCTCAGTCTTTCCGGTGCTAGACTGCGACAGTTTAAGGCTAGGAAATACTCGGCTTGAAGGCTCTTACCTTTTTGAACAATTGAGAGAAGACATCTCCGTCACGAAGATCAATGTCGTTGGTTACAGGTCCATCTACTATTTGTCTCTGGGCCAGCACTGTGGAAGCCGTCGTCACAGGTAATGGGCCGCTCTTCTCTATCAGTGGGGTACTCCCACCAGCCGGTGTTGTCGCCATTGAGTTTACTGTGCTTTTTCGCATGCTCGGCAAGCGTGGCCGTTTGGTCGGTCTCTCTAGATCGCTGTCCTTTGCTATTTCTGACTGGGTAGTCTCCATTGACACAATAGGAGTTGCATTACCACCGTCGTCACCATCTCCATTAGCAGCGGCTTTGATCGGAGGTTTCACTGCCTTCTTCTTTCCTCGAGTAATGGCCTTGCTTTTTGCAATAGCCTTGCTCGAGGCGGCCTCTTTGGGCGAGCGTTCAGCCTCAGCCTTTGTAGACGCGTCTAGGTCAAATTCATCATCCGAATCAACTACACGCTGGGATTTGCGTTTGCGTTTGGCTGGCTGCGAGGTCGTGGGGGAAGCTGACATTGTATATTCCACCTGTTCCCTCTTCTAGCATAGCAAGTACCTTGAACGTGATCTTGGACTCTGAAATTCAAGAAACTCCCTAATTCTTACAACCTCATACTTCTTGGGAAAGGGAATGCCGTTCTCAGCGATGGAAGTGAGAGTGACCCGTTGAACATGCCGCACATATGCTCCAAACATGAACTTCGGCGTGATAGAAGGTTCTAAAGTTCCTAAACAAGATGTGGCGGCATCTTGTCAACTAACCGAAAGCTTGAAAACATATCAATTGGTAAGAATGTACAATAAAACAGAAATATAGATCAGGCCTGAAGGGTTGATTAAAATTGTTTTGGATGATAGAAAGCACAAACATACCAAGTAATTGTACGATTTCCGGTCCTCCCGCCTTTCAAGGTATTCCCTCTGATGGTCTACCAGTCAGCAACCTGTGGGATTCTACGAAGGCTTTGATTGACTGACCTCAATTAACGCCTCTATACGCCTCTTTATCATCGCCGGGTTGGGGTGGAAGCGATGCGCAAGTTGTCGCGTCACTTCGTTGACAAGTTCATTGTGACCTAACACCTTTCTGTCTTTCATGACTCGTACGATGCACGCCTAGAGCAAAGTTAACACGAAACAGGTTCCTTTTCATGGCTCCACTCACGTCAGCCTGCTGCTTTCTCTCTTCCTCGATGCGGTCCTGTGTTTCCCTCCGTTCCTCCTGCGTTTCCACCTTGGAAGCGACGGTACTGATTTTGATCTTGTGAAGTGGGGAAGTGAAATCCGAGTTGAAAGAAAACGAATCTGTGGTCGAAATATCGCGAGACGGTGGATGCTTTTTCAAAATCTTAAACTTTGCGCATGCGAGAGTTTGTAATTGCCTTTGCAACTCTGGGTCCGGGATCTGTGTAGAGTTTTTAATGTCCTTGAAGATGGGTCAGGTTTGCATAGCGTTCTCAGTTATGATTTCGCGCTCACCTCGTATGTCAAAAAGTCATCATCGGCGACCTTTTCGAATAGAAGTAGAATAACGAGGGCAAATGTAGATACGTTGAGTTCATGCTTCTTGGCTTTGAATGCGACTTTGACGTCCACGTTACCCAAGGCTGGCTGCCACGTTAGGCGGCGGCCAGAGTGTCGGGTATTGTAGAATCGTTCAAACGATCCACACGCTTGGAGAAGTTCAGGTGGGAAGTTACACATCGCCCCCGAGTTCGTGGTGGGCCAAAAGGTGGATGTCATGACGGTCACATTGATTTCGACTGCAGGTGCCTTCAAGAATCAATAGGCGTAAGTAGGTTGCATCACGCAGGATAAAATGTAGCCTACTGTGGTATTGGCAAGATAGTCTCGATATGATGACATGACATCGGCCGATAGTTTCATGTCATTGAACATGCCCTCCATTTTCTTCGTGAACTGGAAGCCACATTCAACCTTTAGTTTCGCTAGCATACCACGTTCTGCATCGTCAGAGACTGATCGATTCAGAAGTAGTCGTCGTGCAAGATGAGACTTGTAATAGCGTTCGAAGGAGTCTTTCTCCGTTATGAATCGGAATAATGTGATCGTTTTGTCCAATACGATATCGACTTCGTCATCTGATTTCTGATAAGGACGTAAGGATAGTCCCTCCAGCTTGAATATCACTTACTCCTTTCAGACCCTTTTTCAAATTCTCGTCAATGAATAGCGAGATGAACTCTGGAGCTCGTGGATTCAGATTAATGAACGATCCCAAGGCCTTTAAAAGCTAGAATGAGATGCAATACTGCGGAGTATCTGGCGACTTACCTCAGTAATTGCCAACTCGCAGGTTCGGTCGCTCAGCAGAGCATACTTGAGAATAAGGTCAAACTTGTCCTTTAGATCAAGGGAATCTTGAACCCATTTGAGGGCCAGTGATAAGGCCTGTACAGGAGTGTTCTGTTTGCTTTTACCCTTCTCCTCTTCTACCTCATCAGGGCCCCCGTTCAGTGGGTCGTTGGTCTCGTTTATCAGCCGTCCACGAGATAAAATAGACTCTCGAAGGCCCTTGCGGAACGCCTGGGGGCCTCCCGTATGTGTCGACACTTCGAAGAAGAGCCGATACATACGATTTATATCGTCTGTTTTGTTCGCATCAATCATGGCATCAAGACCCGAGCCCGTCATCGAGACTATGGTGTCAAGGTGAGGCGATAAAAGATTCGCCTCCACAATAGCCTTGACCGCAGGAGATGTACTAGCCGATAAATAGTAGTATGCTCTTGCTTCTTCACTGTCCAATCGTTGCTCGACCTATTCGCGAATGAGCATACTTCTATAAACGAGCTCAAATACTCACTCGTCTCAGGTACTCTGCAGCGTCGCAGGTTTGGAGAAGCTTTTCCGCTTCTGCAACGTAGAATTTCCGCGTCTCGGCAAGAAAGACGGGTTCAATATCGGTGAAGTAGACTTGTTTAGCTGATTGGTCTTCCAGTTGCAGGTATATCTCCACGCATTCTTTAACGGCAGTTTGGTTGATGGTATACCCATCCCGTTCAACCTGGATCTGGCCGAGTATTGCATCGACCACCTGCTCTTGCACAGGGCTGGTTTTCCTATGTAGGACGTTGTCTAGGAAAAGCTTGAGGCCTGCCGGAATTATTTGAGGGACCTCTGCGCTGACACTGTAGACCCGGTCCTATGCATGATAAAACCATGTCAAGCCTACTGACAAATAATTTGCAGTGTACTCACCATATATTTGAGTATATCAGAGAGTTTGCGCATACTACTGTTGTGTTTGTCCCAGACCTTACGAAGTCCTTTCATCAGCAGTTCTCCCTCTTGCCCACGAGTCGTTGGGTCGGCGTGATTCCCAGCAGCAAAAGCTGGTACAATAAACTCCTCTGTTAGTTGAGTGAGATATTCGTCGATGAGGGTTTTAACGTTCTTGTAAAGAAAGTCTCCTTGACGATATAGCACGAGGTTATAGCCATAACGATAGTTTTCCTCAAAAGATAGCTGGTTTGCTCGTTCGTTCTGGATTTCTTTGATAGCATGGGAGAGCTTGACCCAGTCTTCTTGGACGTTTGTGCCTGGTCCTCGCTGTGGCAAAAGGTCTCGTTGTCGGCCATGTGTTCCAATCAGGTGCAATACTTACTGGTTTGGGTGGTTTCTATAATAAATATTAGAGGCTTGAACGAGATTTGGTGTGACGAATATGCTTACAATCTTCGGCTTTGGTCTCGGAATACCGTCTGCAAAGTTTGAATTTCAGTCTTGAAATCTTAATCTTAAACGGAATGCCACAAACGCGTCGAACTCATGACGTGGACAGGGTTCAAAAGTGAATGATGTCGAGGCCCTGGCCAACCATCAAATAGGCATTAGACCCAACCTCAGCCGACGATGCCACTCTTACGGCTCACCGTACATCAACGGTCTCGAATATTGCACTTTAAATGTTTTGCAACGGCCGTAGACTCAAAGCTGCCACAAACCTTCGTCGAAAAAGTGGTACAAAAGTATGCGTTGGGCCTCAGTCCAGGACAGATAGTTCGAGCAGGTGACTATGTAATGATACGCCCAGAACATGTGATGAGTCACGACAATACCGGGCCCGTCATCTCAAAGTCAGTTTCCCATCCTCAGTTATGCCACGCTTCGTCTTACATTTGGCTTTAGATTCAAAGCTATAGGCGCATCACGTATTTTCAATCCCAGACAGACAGTCTTCACCCTCGACCACGACGTCCAGAACAAGTCCGACAAAAACCTGAAGAAGTACGCGACCATCGAAGCGTTCGCCCGAAGCCAGGGCGTCGACTTTTACCCCGCTGGAAGAGGAATTGGCCATCAAATCCTGGTAGAGGAGGGATATGCATTCCCTCAGACTCTCACAGTGGCTTCCGATAGTCACAGCAATATGTATGGAGGTGTGGGCTGCGTCGGAACCCCTATCGTCCGCACCGACGCGGCCGCCATCTGGGCAACCGGCCAGACATGGTGGCAAGTTCCTCGTCAGATCAAGGTCGAACTTTCTGGCAGGCTGTCTGAAGGGGTTAGTGGAAAGGATGTCATTGTGGCACTGTGTGGCACCTTTAATAATGATCAAGTCCTCAACGGTGCGATTGAATTCGTAGGAGATGGAATAGCAGAACTCGATATCGACGATCGTCTTGCTATTGCCAACATGACCACCGAATGGGGTGCCCTTGCTGGGGTCTTCCCTGTTGACGAAAAGCTTCTTCAGTGGTATGAGCGCATGATCGCGAAACAGGAACTCAGCACATTCTCATCTTCTCGTTCTGGATCCGCTCCTCCGCCACCCATCCACCCTCGTCTTAACCGCAAGAGGCTCGACGAACTCAGATCAAAGACAATCACTTCCGACCCCGATGCGGAGTACGCCGCCCATCTCAAACTCGATTTGGGTTCCCTCGTGCCCCATGTTTCAGGTCCTAATAGCGTCAAAATATCCACACCACTACCAGAGCTTACCGCCCAAAAGATCAAAATCAACAAAGCCTACCTCGTTAGTTGTACCAATTCCCGGGCTTCAGATCTTGCTGCTGCCGCTGCTGTGGTTCGGGGAAAGAAAATAGCCCCCGGCGTCGACTTTTATGTCGCAGCTGCGAGCTCCGTTGTTCAACGAGATGCCGAAATCTCGGGAGATTGGGCTACCCTTGTGGGAGCTGGTGCACGGGTCCTTCCAGCTGGCTGTGGGCCATGCATCGGCTTAGGAACTGGGCTTTTGGAAGATGGCGAAGTCGGGATCAGTGCCACAAATAGAAACTACAAGGGGCGAATGGGGAGTCCCAAGGCCCTCGCATATTTGGCCAGCCCCGCCGTGGTGGCTGCTAGCGCGGTTACCGGTTATATTTGCGGGCCCGACCACCTGCAGAGTCAAGAGCGTTTCTCCACTCAGGCTCCTATACACTCAATCGTATCGACCCCTGCCAGAGAGACAAGCACTACAGAAACAGGAGCCCAACCAATGTTCCCTGGCTTCCCATCAAGCTTTGCCGGCACTCTCCTCTTTGCCCCTCAGGACAATCTAAACACGGACGGCATCTACCCTGGCAAATATACGTACCAAGATGATATGACACTAGAGCAACAAGCTAAAGTGGTCATGGAGAACTATGATCCTTCGTTTGCCATAACGGTGTCCACAATCACTACCAAAATCGGCAAATCTTCCGAAAGCAACGTCAAAGAGGGAGTCGTCTTGGTTGCAGGTTACAACTTTGGTACAGGATCGTCGCGTGAGCAGGCCGCCACCGCTCTCAAATCCGCCGGTGTTCCATTAGTGATTGCTGGCTCATTTGGAGACATCTTTAAGCGAAACGCAATCAACAACGCCCTCATTTGTATGGAATGCCCAGAGCTCGTACGCGACCTCACCGAATCCTACACACCACACCGAAAACGAAACCAAGGGGGACTCAGCGGTGAACTCACCGTCAATCCCGGTTGGAAGATACAAGTTGATATGTCATCTGGCTCCGTTTATGTTACAACAGAAGAAGGGGAACAACGGTTCTACTCCGTTAGACCGATTGGTCAAAGTGTTCAAGAGTTGTGGACATGTAACGGGCTTGAAGGATTTGTAGTACAAAAGCTGCAAGCACAGGCAGCGTAGGCGTATAGATAGCGGAGATACAAAAGATAAAGTAAGTGGTGGTGTCTTCATTTCGCATCATGGTCACAGCAACCAAGACCCTGTTGTGTGATATGATTGATCCTTTCTGACGCCTTTCAAGTTAAAAGGCTACATCCCATACACTACGCTCCTTTATTTGACTTCCCGCAGACGAAAAACGGCCACGCAGAGCATCAAGCTTAGCTCTCCAATCATCTAGACCAATATATGCCCCACACATTCTTCGTTTCCCGGAAAAGGCGGATCGTCCATGCAGGACGCGATGATTGTCGACGACTTTGATCACCCAAATATCATCAGTTTTCGACCGGCTTCACAATGTAAATCACCATACCAACAACGGTACCAGCATTCAACTGGACCCAGAACTCCGAGTCTGAGCTGGTCAGACAACGATTCCAATTGCGGAGCGCTTCATACCACGGTATGACCTCGGATGGGTGGAGATTCCTCATAGCACTTCGATGATCATTTGCATACCTCACTTGAACCAAAAGATCTTTGTTCAACGGATCGTGCTGAAGAATTGGGTTCCCTGATAAAGGCCTCGCTCGATATAAATAATCCTCATCCCCAGCAGAGTGTGTTGGCACAAGGATCTTCGATAATAAATCGTACGACTCTGGGTGAAGTTCTTTAAGTATAGAGGCCGCGTAAAACCCGTCTACTAGGAGTGTCTGGCCCCCAGTACCACGCTCGTGAGAAAGGAGATGAAAGACTTGAAGCCCACAGGGATCGGTAAAGTAGCTATTATCCGTATGCGCGGGTAAGGCGAGATTTGTGTATGCCGTATCGCCATGAGCCAGATCCGATGTAAAATCCCAAAAGCCGCCATCTGCTGCCACATGAGTTGCATTCGGTTTAGACGGAACTTTTACTCACATTGTGTATGCCGAATGAAGTTTATTCTTGTGATGAGTTTTTCTGTGTTTTCGGTGGTCGCAGGTACCCCAGACACAAAGCAGAAGCCAAACTGGTCCTAAACCTAGAATGAGTTTGATGAAGCGATGCACAACCTCCACATACAATCTTTTCTAGCCACTTGAGCACTGCTAGGTCATCGCTCATGACATCCTCATACGCCACGGTTGGAGGATCTCTAACAATTCCCGAGCCCCAGAGTATCTTTCTGCGAGCTCTTAGCATCAAGAAGAAGTTTTAGGGAATGACATACTCTTGTATAGGTGGTGGTGGAGATTGACCTGCTATCGACATTGGTTCTGTACGTGGGTCGTAGGAATTATGCCTGAGCCATTGCCAGGGATACACAGATACATGTGGTGGCGAGGTCGGCCCTAAAGTAGAAAGTCGAGTGAATCAAAAGGGTGAGGGTAGTGGAGTATACATACACGTTACTTCGAGGCCTTCCGGCTTACTGACAACGGTCTTCGGGTAGAGACTAGGGGGTAACTGAGCAAACTTTCAGTCATCAGACGAGCTTTTCCCAACCTGGCATACCGCAAATGTATCCAGCATTCTTTGTTTCGTTACAGGGTGAAAGCAATGTGGGCACCGGCAGTGGTCTCGTAGCCAAAAGTGGTGACTACACGGCAATTAGTAGTTCTTCATCTCAGAAACCATTGATACTCACAAGCGGGACCACGTTCCATCAGGCCACCCAATGGCCACACGACTCTCGTCTGCATTGGATTCGGGGAGTTCTATTGAAGACTTCAATGGTTCTGGTGTTGCTTGTACATCATGTGCAGCGGCGGTACTGTAAAGCCTATTCGCAGTTGTGCATATGGAGAGACTTGATTGGGTCCCATATCCGGAAATCTTCGAGTTTCCTTGCGTAAATAGCCTTGATGTTGGCAAGGTGGCTAATATTCTAGGACAGTGTACCGTCTATCAAATAATTAATTAGCACATCAAACGTACCAAAAGGAGGTCACTTACCGTTGAAATTCCTGCCCGGGAGTGGAGGATCGAAGGGCTGGGAATGATTAGCAATCCGCGGTTGCCTATACACAAAACTCACCATATTCTATGTCTTGCTAGAGTCCTCATGGAGCTCATGGTTGACAATCGTCAGTGCTCTGTGAAGGTGGTCGAGACCAAGCTTTGCTCCCGACTGTAATAGCCATGTCTTCAGGACGTGATGAATTCACCTACGAATCCCAAAACGATCAAAGATTAGACGAATTACACTCGAAACTATGTACATTACGCGGCGTATGTTACCTCTGATGTATATGCGGTCACCAAGCTGAAGAATGCCGACGTAATTTCTAGGTCACTACCGACATCTACGACGATGTAGAACGCCAGAACTTGATGCTTGATGACACTTCGAATAGTTTTACATCCTTTGCTGGGTCTCTGGCAAACTCTACAAAGCATTTCACGAGAGCATTCGGAGGAACAAAAACGTGGCGCATTATTCTCTACGTATGCGGCGGTCTTGTGGCATTATGGATACTATGGAAGCTTATAGGCGTATTTTGGTACGCCTAAGTGATCACGCTTCCGCATAGTTCCCCGGGTAAGTCCACCCTCTAGCGTGCCGGAGCTCTTCTCATCTCTTTTGAGTAGTATTTATCCTCGAGCTTGGTGTTCGTATACGTTTGATAATACAATAGTTACCCTTTAAAGCCGTCGGGTTTCGTTACTGTTTTGGCGCATCGTCTCCTGAAAGTGTGATATTATAAGACGAAAGAACCCTCCTGTATGATACCATTTATCGCGTGCGGCTTGTTACTTATCGCCACCTTTGGACCAGCCCACTGAGTATAGTGCGGGATCGAAGGTCATGTCAGCTTCTGTGCTAGGGTCGTACAAAGGGCCTTTTAAGATTTGTGCCTGAGAAACTAGGGACCGGAAATAAGTAACCGGCGTTGTCAGCTGGTGTCACCCACCTAACTGCCACACATGTTCACAACGCCAACCTCAATCTTTGAAATCGCATAGACAGAGGTAATCTTCAGACGGCATCATTCAGATAATCAAATTTAAAGCCTATTGTAAACCCAAGAAATGGCCAATCAGCCGGCTGGTGCTTTTTGACACTAGATACATTGTTCATCCCGTTCCATCGACATGACCCCAAACCCCCACGATACGAGAGTGGCTCCCTTAGCCCCACGTTCATGGTCAAAAGGTGCAAGCACTCGTTGGGATGCGCGCTGATGAGATAAAAGAGGAACCGGTGTGACGATACTCGCCAATAAAAAAACCCCCACGTACGCTGCTCTTCCTCATTCCAAAGAAATCATTCCCTGCAAAACAGACATCTCAACTTGGCCAAGAGTGTGTGACCAAGTCTATGTATCTTCCTTTTGCCAATTCCGACGTCGATCCAGCGGAGTGTCGCGAATAGTACCTAGCTCGAATGAAATGGATCCCTTATCATTAAAGGGAGTTTCCGCAGGCTCGACAAGCGATAAATTTCCGCAGCCTCGTGCAAAAGTAAGCGATCATGGATCTACCTTTCTTGTCGGGGTCCATCGGTTCTTGTTCTCCAGTACGATGCGTCTTTCACTGACACTTGCAGGATATCAGTATCCCTTCGTGTAACAGAAAAACAGTTCCTTTGTTGACAGTAAGCTGTGACCATAGTGGTAGGAATGGACACGACCAGGGGTAGACTTGTCTGCACTTTTCCAAGAATTTGTCGCGTCGTAGCGGACCTCGCGGTATTAGGAATACCATCCCAGACGATTTACGACACATTTATCCTCTGGCTGGGTAGATCCCTTGTTCGGTCGCGGCCCTAGATTCCAATCGGTATTGCTTACCGCTCGGAAGAGACTGACATCAAAACATACGTATTTCAAGACGAAATCAATCTTGGAGTTTCCTATTGTTGGACTTGGAAGCATCTTCCTATCGACGAGTTGGTCATCATGACCGCATCGACCAGAAGATTCCTGTCAATTCAATCAAGATGTTATAATAAACGATGGGTACCTTGACTGTTGCTGGTCGATTGGCAGGTCCCAAACGCGAGGCAATAGCGTTGGCGTAACTCCTTCAACGTGTAGATGGACCTGCTTCGTTTGTGGGCTTGGGGATTAGCCCTGCATTGCAATAACCCTGCATAGTCACCAGTTGAAATTCAGCTTTCTATCCAATGGGCTGACTGGACGATGATTGGTCTTTCTCGAAAACAGAGCAACGTTATCCATCAAAAATGCGCCCAAAAGTTTTATTACTTTGCATATTTTTATCTTACCTGCCAACTTATGAAGCCTAAATGCAGTTCAAGATGCAGGGCCCACTCCCGGAACAGTGGACAGAGCTTGAAGCGGCCGACTTGTGCATAAAGAGCGAAATGTCCTCAACTCTCATTTTCGAAATTATTCCGGTCATTGGATGCTTTTAGGAATTTGTTCGAGTCTATACGAAGGGCGAATGGCGTTGGGCGTCAGGTTTTGTGAATGAGAGTGGGCCGACGAAGACCTCCGCAACGGTGGCAATCCGATTATGAAAATAAGATCTTAGAGATATCACCCAGCACGGGTGATATTCTTTTCGCGTGGCCAATCCCAAATATGCAGAAGGTTAGCGCCAAACACGCCACTTGCTTGTTCGCCGACCAGTCCTGTGGCTTCCTGTCATTCTCCCGCAATCAGTCACTCTGGATCATCGCTGATACGGTGCTTTTATGCCCGTAAACCTATGCTCTCCCTGAGACCTAGGCCCTATTAAAGACTAAGGACCAGCACGTCCTGGCTCAATGGAAATACAGGACTGCGCACTGCTTGCAAGCTCAGATGCCGGTTGAGAAAGGTCCTCCATTTCGAAATCAGGGAATGCCATGCACTAGCGCCCGATGCACATACAAAGCCTTGGACAACGTCACTTGTGACCGGAGTAATCATGTTTCCTGTGAGGCCATGGACATATAAGGCGCGCGAGCGATAGGGCAAGGTCCTCACGCTTGAGGCGTCCCATCATCAGGAATCTTTGCGTGTCAAAGATTCGTCGAGGTTGATCAATCTAACGTTCTAACCTCGACACTCAAGCCTGCTTACCAATGTGTTTGCTGGAACATCTGTATGAGCAACTCTGGTGCTACAAGTATCGTTCACGAATGATTATTTCACGTGAGCAAGCTACTGGACGACTGTCAATAGACCGTGCAAGGCCCTAGGTAGTATCCGCATTCTTCACATTTGAGAACGATCCGTAAACCAAGGATCACAACATTTTCCCTGCGTATCTTTTGACTTTCTCTTGGCCACCTCACGCATTCTCAGTCGACCAGAGCGAACTCCTATTATTCATTCGGAGAGAATTGATGTAGCTTATCCAGTATCAGTAGTGAGTTTCTGTCAGAGTTTTTGCAGCCTCGGTTTACAGAGAGGGTCCGACTCCTTGTTTTGACTCGTTTGGCATCATTGTGGCCACCTCTGGCCACTGTCACAATGCTTCGAAGATTCAGAGAGGTGGTCATATTGAGGTTGGGTATTCTACATCAGACTCACCCACCCTCTCCCATGCATGTTTCTAATAACGTGTCAATTTGTACCATCGATATTCTCCCTAATATCACGGAAGTCCGTCTCATGAATCTGCTGGGTGCTTCTCATGTACCGATTCTCGCTGAAGTTTCTCTCCGTGCCTTTCATTGGAACGGCGCCACTGCGTCTCCGAGCTAGGTAAAGATGACACGCATCGAGTCTGCACCCAAGTTCGTGTAAAGCCACGTAGGTTGACTCGTCTCTGTTCATTTGAGTTTTACATTTGAAATATGTCGTCTAGGTGTCATATCATATCGACATGGATGGTGGAGATTTCCGGGCAATATTGCTGAAAAATTTCCTCAACTTTGAAAATCTAACAATTCGATTGTGAATTGGTTCGTGCAGCCTCAAAAATGCTCGATTAACCAGCGCGCTGACGTTCAATTTTAGGCGCGCGGTCGAAGTTTGGACCTCCCTCAAAGTCGCACCAATTTTGGCGCCGAACTTTTAGGAAATACCCTGACGAATGCCGCCTCTTCCATAGTCTAGTATCGAAGGGGAACTCCGATTCCTTTCCGCCAGACGACCGTCAAATCCAATCCCGCCCGGTGCGGTTCAAAGGCCAAGGTCAGCGCCTTTCTATGGAACATCATCACGGAACTGAGATTGTTCTAGATGCATCTTTTAATTATAACTGTCTTCTATGTTTTGTTTTTTTGACATTAGATGGGTTGTGGCAATTTGGTTCGGCGCTGGGTCGATCAACAATCCCACCAGACGAAAACGGCGGTACAGGCGTAACGGGGAGACAGTCATCACGAACACCCGCTATTGGACATGCTCTTCTGTCCGATTCGCTCCCGTCTCGAATGCGTTTTCGGTACCCGCCTTTGGGCCAACCTGGTGACTCAGCGTTTACCCCCCTCTCCACGTATTTCGACTGACTAGTCAGACGTGCACATCCCCGAATTCACTTTTGAACCCCAACCTCGGCCCAACTCGCGTTTGTTCTTATTTCATCATTCTTCGAACCAGCTCCCTATCTTGCCTCTTTATCGAAAGTGGCGCAGTAGCCCAGCTCGCGCGCTACCTCTGCAACCTCGCTCGACTTTGCCCGCGCCGACGACAACGCCACCGCAGAATACTGTTTCTGCGAGGCTGGCAAGTCATTTGCCGTCAAATTTAACTGTGTCACCAGTTCCGTAGCGACCATTTTATAGGTCGGCGCTCAAGGGTCCTATTCGTACGGGGACCGGAAGTGGAGTTGCACGCGTCGTCTTCCTTCCTCTACGACCACCGATCGATCTCATTCGATTCGACTCTTCCTACCCAGCTCCCTTTTCAGTCCCGTCTCGGCTCTGAGGCGCATCCCTTTCGTACCGGCCACTTCATATAAAGCCAACCTCGTCTCTTGTCTGTCAAACCGTCACCGTCGTCTTCTCTTTCTCTCTGGTCGCTTTCGCTACCTCGCCACCTCGCTATAATCACTGTCCACGGAACGTCCTCTTTTTTATCACCCCGAACACGTAGACGCCTTCCTCGATCGCATATATAGTCAAGTCATCCGATGGTCCACTATATAGTCCCAGCCCCCGTCCCAGTCATTCACGCCCCCATCATGGATTCCCGACACCAACTAGCCTCGATGGCCAACGCTCTAAACCGCCGTCTACGAACAGAACCTTCATACGACCCACACTCTCGCACCTACGGATGCAGAATATCTGAGCCACGCATGGCCTCAAACGGAGCTCCCGTCATGGTCGTCATCGCCGAAACCTTTGGCCACCCCAATAGAGATGTGGCGGAGGTGCACGCTGCCTCCAGCGCTCTACACGCACTATCCGCCAATGCCACTGACATGGCAATATCCGTTTACGGAGCTACTTATCGATGAAATTTGAGTCTGTACGTTGTCGTCGTCTTTTTCTGAAAACCCGCACTCCGCGCCTCCCCCCACCATACCCACCCCCCATCTCCGGAATTAAAACGGCACAGAGTCTATTGACACGGGTCCTTTAGCAGATACAATCAAACATTGCATTGAAAATGACTCTTGTCTATTGGATCTCCAGTTTCATCAACTCATCACTGTATCAAATACCCGTCGCCGGCATGATACCTTCCCCAACGCACACAACATGAAATGAACGAATCGTCTCTCTTAAAACCACATCCCATCATTGTTTAGCTCCCGCTAATTCATCCCTACCAACTCTAATCGCAAGTTGCCCAACAAAACTCCCTGGTCAAGAACAAATCCGCGCCATCCCAATTCAATCATCTTCGTCCCCCTGGAACTCTCATTCTTCTCTCAGCTATTTGCATATGGACTCTTTTCATCCCCGCGCGCGGCGTCCCAAAGGATTACCGCCTCCTCCCTTCTCGTGTTCCTCTGGAATCACGTCGATTCGTGCCCCCCACTGGTCCTAAATCTCATGTTATGTATCTTGCCCGCCAAGTCTTCTCGGTCCTAAACATTCTTCTGATCCGCCCAATTACGTCCTTGCCGTTGTCCCGCCCAGAAATGTATTCTAACCCGATCGCCGTTCGTCTCGTCTGTTGTGCCTTGTGGACCGTTCTCCCCCTTTTTTTACTTCCTTTTTCCCCGTTTCCTTTGAATGCTAGATCTCGTTCATTTGAGAACAACAACCTTGGCACTGCCAGTGTGAGAAGTCGAGACCTATATACGTCGAATCACAGAACACAATCACGGGAATGATGGACACCTCTTCGACCACCCTTGGATGCGAGTATACTCCGTGAAGCTGCCTATAGCGTGAGAATATGTATTCTTGTCAACATGAGGTCTCTTGCCGCTTGTGAGCTTCCCGAGAGCGGAGACTTGTCGTTGCCATGGCCGGAGGCCTCCTCGACCTGGTTTGAGATCAGGGAGATACAATACTGCTATAATTTGATAACAGAGAGCTCCTATTCAGCAGCATTTGATGGCATGCCAGTCGAGTACAAGGGGTATTGAAGTGCTAGACTAGGTACAGTCATTCACGTCAATTAATGCTCCATGCGATGCCTCGAAACTGAAGTTTGACTTCCTCAGACAATAAGAGCCAATATTCTCATACTTTCTAGCCGGAGCTCATCGTCGACCCAGCCCTGAGACAATCAAGCGAACGAGCGCCAATCACGCACCTCTCTCTCCCCATCCACGACCTAGGGATTTACCACGAATTTTTATTTCTCGTATTTTGGAGACGGCTTCAGCGATTATTTCGCGTTGCCTGCAAGGAGTCTTATCGCCAATCGACTGTCCAATTTTGGTCGGGATTGTACAATTAGCTCTCTAGGTCTCATTTTGGGTGTCCTCAAGCACTCGCCGACACTCATTTAGCAAACGCTCACTCTTCTTCATATTAACAAGCGCTGTCCCATCCTTCTTATCCTCAAGCACAACCCTCTGCTAGGATATTACCTTGACCCTAAGTTGTTGCGGGAAAAGACACATAATCACGTTTACTTGGTACGTACTTTGATTCTTTCTCCTTCTGACGTTGCGCGCAGTTTATATTCTTGCCTGCGTTTCCTTGCGTCTCTTCCCTACTGCGGAAACCTTTGCTGGCAGAAGTCGCGCCATTGCGGTGGTACAGTTGATCTTGTGATCAGCTATTGCGTGCATCAAATGCAAACATCCCGAGGATGTGTCTACCTTGAATCGGCATTCCCATTGTTCTGCCGCAGAATGCACGACGAAGCCAACTAAGTTTAATTTTGGGCACATACCCTTTCCTGTCATCCATTAAACAATTTATGTGACAAATTTGCTGATATGTCAAACAGTTGATAATGCATCCTCGCTCCGATCCTCGCCTCCATGTTGGTCCTTTCCCACATGCGATCTTCCGGTGTGACAACTAATCGTGGTGAACAGGGACGGGATACATTCTCAGACTGGGCTGCTAATGCCCTTGATCTGTTTGGCATCAACTGGCCGAGCCCCAACAACTCCAATAACAATGGAAATGGAAACGGAAACGGAAACGGAAACGGTAATCAGAATACAAGGCCCACTACAACAACGCCTCGTACTACTGCTAATCAAGGACAAACCATTACATCTGTCACACGGCAAACGCAGCTGATGACAACCACTACCACTGTTCGGGCGCCCACTGGCGACAACAACAATCAGCCTACTACCTCGGCGCCATCGAATTCTCCGAGCCCTGCACCGCCTGTCAACCCTGCAAGCAGTCCCTCAAACACCTTCGGTGGGGAAAACTCGTTGGTAAACGGGACGAACAGCCACACTGGCACATCACCGGGCGGAGGTGATGATCACGGAGGTCAGCAACCGCCAAACTTCACTCCGGTGCCAGCACCAAACGGGTGGGGTCCTAGTCAATCCCAGGGCGTGGGAAGCATATCAACTGGTCCCTCGGGCGGTGATGGTGTCACAAACGATGGGCAATCGGGGTCAGTTCTAGTTCCTTCTTGTCCATGACATCGGCTCATACATCCGTTGGTAGGCTAAGTAAAGGAATGGTTGCTGGTCTTGTCATAGGCCTAATCTTCCTCGTTGTCATTGGATGCCTTGCAGCAGCCTTCTTCATCCGGAGGTCTCGAAAACGTCGAGCCGAACAGCATCAACAAATCAGGTCCTTTGATGACACCACACCATGGATTGTGGATCGCGAAAGCAAGACACCAGTAAGGGATGTAGAAAAGGAGGAAGTCGTCAGCATAGATCAACGAGTCTCATTGTCACCTTCGGCGATGTCACAAGTCAGAGCGAGAACGCCTGGTGGTAGCCCAGCCATTCCCATTCCTTATGAACCCTCGGAAGTCAGCGACGATGTTTCCAACCACTTCAGTTTACTGCAACCAGACCACAGGATTGGTGTCCCCGTCCCCTTCCCTCTCGCTCTTCATGTCCCGTCGCGTGTTGCACATGCCATGTCCGAGCGAGATGAACGATGGCGACAATACGAACTTCAACGGCAAATGCAGGGCAAAGCAGATGATCTTTCCGAGACCTCAACAATACCTCGACCGCCGAGTAGCAGGGTGCCGAACCGGCGTAGCACCCTGAGATCCGTCGCGAGCACTGGAACAACTCCATCGGACGCCTACGCCGGAATGGAGTCTCCACGGAACTCTGGTCGGTCCGCGTGGGAACAGCCCGATTATTTTGGCTCCGAGCTAGAACGCAGTCGGTCCGAGGTTGCGGCTGAGGAACAGCGTAATTCCCCGTTAAACCGTGGCGGACAGTCTGGACGTTCGTCCATGATGTCTGAATTCCCTTCGCCCCCACTCCCGTCGCTACAGCAATCTCACCGCCGCGATGGCTCCTTATCCAACATTCGAAGACTTCCTCCGTTGCCACCAGCCGCCGCCACTCGAGGGTCAACGGAGGTATTCCCCTTTGTTAGTCCGACAGAAAACGCGGAGAACCCGTTCGCTACAGACGCCAATATCAATTCAGGTGGCATGAGCAACATCTCTGAGCGTTCCAGCCTTGCAGGCTCTGATGAGCGATCGGACGAGTTGACAGTAACTCACCATAGCGAAGAGTCGCAGGGCGTCGTGGGCTCCATCACTGGGGTTGCCCGCGCCGTCTCTGCGCGAAATATGCGCTATCTGGGCCGATCCTCAACCTCTGCAAGTCGAGGTTCACGAAACCCATTCGCCGATGGTCCCTCGCGTTTCTCCGCAGCAGATTCTGTTCTCACCAATGATGACCGAACAATAGATACCCATCAGTTCCACGGATTGGTGTCTGGCTTCCCTACACCTCCTGATCCCACTTCACATCGGTTATAACTACAGGCCCCTTAGCCAGTGTCCTACGTAGCAAAGATGTGTCATCTGTGCTACCTTCATTGGTACACCGGTTTACTGTGTCTTGAGACTGCGTCTTGCTGCATACATCACATTCCTCCATATCACTTTTCTTCATCATGCACACACGGAAATTTCACTTCCATCCTCGAGGTTCCACCGAGCTATTCTGTCCTTATCCAAACACTATGAAAGCGTTCTTCCCAAGCCCACTTGATTCCGCATGACTCGTGGCGCAGCATGCTTAGTCTGTACATCATTATCGTACTAGATAGTGATGTTGATGCTTTAGCATGAGTAATAAATGTTACCAGTATTTTGTTCATTCAATTCCCTGGTCTGTTAATTAAGTCTCATAAGGACCGGTTCCAGATTGCCCCACCCAACCTTCTTGACTTCCACCTCAGCGCTCACACACCCCTCCGCTCTATATTATCAAACATACTTTAATACTTCGCCAGACTACACCTCTTAAATGTCTCGGGATCATTCTGTTCCTTTTCATCTTATTTATTCCTCGACAGACTATTGTCTGGTCGACGGCTGCAAGTGGTGTGCTTCTATGAGGCCTTGGATTGAGAGAAATGAAAATCCGAAACCCACTAGTATCAATCCCCGGCCAAAGCTTGACGCGAATGCCCCCGAATTCGTCCCCGCAGCGATGCATGTGGCTCAACCTCCTAAAGAGATATATGCGACTCCTAAACAAGCCGAGGTATGCTTTTTGACTTTCAAGGGTTATCTTAAACTTAACGATACTGCAGAAGGTTCAAATGATGTACGACAGCAACGATTTCAAGTTTCGCTTCAAGTCTGCGAGTTCTTCGCGTACTAATTCTCCGGTGCGTTAGTCATCTCACAAATATGAACCAATGGCCTCATTATTTGCGCAGGATTATGAACTCAAGGACCTTCTTCATCGTTTGACGGGACTCGAGAACCAACAGCATGTACGCCCAACAGATTAACCTTGTGAAGCGTTAAATTGACGGTCACTTTAGCTTCTAGACCCTCTTGAATTCACGCAAGAACCGGCTACACTCGAACCTCTTTTGCGTGAGGAGTCCCGCGCGAGCATCAATGCCAAGGCATGGCAACTAGCCACCGATGCGTTCAATGAAACCCTTCTGGAATGTGTCCCTCGACTCGTTCAGTACTCTGGAGGGTTTCTTGCCCATGAAGCGGTCACAAAGATCAACGACTGCGAGGAGGTTATCGTGAGGATGGGTCAAGAGGGCTTGGACAGGGTAGTGCGCCTCGGACACTCCGTTCAGGATGACTCCCAGGTCAACGTGCTTCTCGACATGCGGCTTGATACAATTGCCACCATCCTTGAGATGAAGCGGGAAGAAGTCAAAGTGATTCAGGAGGCTAAACAGAGAGCCATTTTCCATAAAGGCGCCTTGCGGGCTGAAATGGAGAATACGTGCCGCATATTTGATGCCTTGGAGGTTCAGCTGCAGCTCCTACATAGAGAGGCGGCACGTCTGCGTTCGGAGACTGCAGAGATGAGGGCAGTAGTTGCTTATTGATCAATTCCATGTTGTACTTGATACTCTTTATACATTTGTCTTCTTTGGTAAACGTTTACTGTCGCTGGTTGGGAAAGGAGCTTTGAGACAACTCCGTCTAAACGCCGTTTACCCTCTTGTAGCCTATCATGTCCAGCTTTTTTGGTGGTAACTCCTCTTCTATCCGACAATCGCAACCACCTCCCAATGGTAAAGTTCTAATGCATTTCTACAAGAGTAACGTCGTCCTGACTGGTTTTCTAGACACCCAAAGAAAGGAAGCTGTGATGGCTCAAGTCCGTGCAGAGGTTCAAGGAGCCAACGCAAAGGAGTTATTGGATAACCTAACAGAAAAGTGCTATTTAAAATGCATTCCAAAGCCGGGAACGTCCATGTCTAGTGCAGAAGAAGTGAGCAAATTCGACCATGGCTCACACTTTTTTTCCAACTTGCTCACCTATAACCCACATTGCAGACTTGTGTTTCGAGATGCATGGACTTGTATTTCCAAGCATGTGAGCCGTTTGTCTTGCTAGTCGTCGGATTCTCAGATGCTGAACCATTTTGCCTAGTCAACATTACTGCAAAGACGTACGCGACACGACTTCAAAAAGAACGTATTGCCCAGAAAGATGCCAACGCAGCATCCTCTTATTGAGATGCGTCTCAAGTTGTGCAAAGCGACGTCGTGCAATAGACACTACGTTATTCCCATCTATAATATACTCAATCTACCACTCAAATAGACATCGGAGCTGATGCAACAAATGAATTTAAAGAGACATAGCGTTCTACAGGCATGGAAGGTCGTGCGAACCCTTCGGTAGGACAGAGTTGAAAATCCCTCCTTTAAATCCACCCGGAACTCGAGTTTGAGAGGAGATGTAAGGAGCTTGTCGTTGGGATAAGCGTCCCTGAGGAAGGCTTGTGCCCCCCTTGTTCCAAATCGAGTCGAGTGAGCAGGAACGGGTTCTTCTCATCCATCCACAGATCTTCATTGCGAACTATTATGGGCCTTCCTTGCTGAAGACGGCCACGGTAGAAAGGCAGCCTTGTTTCCTTGGGCTGGACGGGCTGCAAGGGAAACACCGTGAAAAGACCCCAGGCTGATCGCGGGATTAACATCCGTGCAACTGCGGATTCATCAGGAGAAAGACTCGTTTGGTGAGAAAGTTGGATGCGTTCGACGTCTGGCCTGTTTCCGAACGTGTCCTCGAATTCATGGTCATAGACCGGGGCGCTTGCAACTTTCGCTGGAGTACATGCCTCGGAAGACGCGTGTGGGTCCAATAGCCCGATGTTGCTTACAGGCGAAGGCGTCGTTTCGATGTTATCATAGGGAGGGACGGGAAACGACGTGAGTGCTGATACAAGATCTAGTAAACTTCCAGGGATGCTGGTGGATTCATTTGAATGTTGTTCGGAAGCTAGAGAAGATGAACTGGTTGTGGCGGCTCCGCTTTCTTGCAAAGGCGAGCTGCAGGGTAACTCGCAGCTATCCGGTGGCGTCATATATTGTGTGGGCGATGGAGGAGACACTTCTTCCAGAGGTGCATTGGGATGCCAGTAGAGTGTATTTGGGTTCGGCTTGTCTGTCGAGCGCGCAAATGAACGCTCTGTGACAGACATTCTTCGTCTCTTCGAGGGCCAATGATCCGTAAACGATGACGAAATCGTGCGCTTTGACGTAGGCGTTGGAAGAAAGTCAAAAATTGTTCTATCACGGGCTTTAGTTGAGAGGGCTGGTAAGGTCAAGGAAGTACGAACTCGGACATTATAATGGAAAAATAGAAATGAAGGGTTATACGACAAAGCTTTGTAGAACGAAATAAGTAAAGCGGGGGTGGAAGAAAGTGAATTGCAAATTGGGACCCCACCTTGGACGTCTACCTCAGCACGACTATGAGTGCTATCATTGAAGGGAATGGGATGAAGTTACAGCAAGCGGATGAAAATAGTGACCCTAATGACCTTCTTCTTACTGGATTTACGTTTCCTGACAAACCAGATCTCACCATCCCCGCACTTGTGTTCAAGAAGACAAAGGATGCAGTTCAAAAGCTAGCCCTTTCATCAAATCCTGTAGATCGACCTTCAAGTATTCCATACAACTTGACAAGATCAACGACCGCAGGCCAAGGCATGTTTGCCACAGAGGATATAACAACAGGCAGTTTAATCCTAACAGAAAGGCCGATATTGGTTACAAGAGCTGTGAGTGAATTGAACATGGATATAAAACATCTAAACATTCTTAGGAATTTCCTGCGGAATCCCAACTCGCCATCGAGCCGTATCTCCAAGTCCTCTTTGGTCGCCTCACCCAACCACATCAGGTCCTCTATTCCAACCTCCAAAACTGCAAATCGCCGCTAGAAGCCGGTCCGCTTGTTGGACGCCTGCGGACTAATGGGTTCACCTTCTCCCCCTACGAAGGTTCACCACCACACGCAGGCGTCTTCCCAAACTTTGCACGGTGCAATCATAGCTGTGGACCTAATGCGCAAGCGCGCTTTAATTACACGACCTGGGCGATCGAGTTGCGGGCGACGCGCAGTATTCAGCAAGGCGACGAGATATTCATCTCATATGTCGATGTGCTGCAGCCATCCATCAAGCGCCGGGCGCAGCTCGCTGCGGCGTATGATTTTACGTGCCGTTGCAAGTGGTGCACCCTCCCTCGAGCGAAATTGGCTGAGAGCGATGCGAGGAGGGCCGACATTGCGGGTTGGTCCCAGGTCAAGTTGCAAATGGGCGATGGGTCTGCGGCTCCGCCTGACTTTCTCGCTTGGCGTAACTCGGACACGTTTGCAAAGATGCATCCTTCCGCTCTTATCCAGTCGTCCTTGGGCAAAGTTGTAGCGGCGACGAGGGAAGGCTTGGAGTCGTTTATGTGGATGCATGTAATGACTTTGTATAAAGTCTATGCATTGCTGGGTGACGAAAAGAACTTTCGAAAGTGGCGAACAACCTTTCGGGATTTGATCCTGGCTAATCTGGGAGTGACTCCGGAATTCGAGACGGCGAATCGCCAACTCGACGATCCTGTCAACACGGTTCCCGATTGGGACCACTGGAATCTGGTTGCAAAGGCCACTGAAACCGCGCAGGCTCAGTAGCGGGGACAGACGGCAAGGCGGAGGGCTAAAACTGAGGGATATGAGGTGCCAATGTGAGATGCATTGTCACCGAAGACGCATACATGGAACAAAAGCCCGAAACCAACATAGCCCCAAAGCGTGTGGCTCTGGTTGTCTAGAGAAAATAAAGCCCCTCAAGCTGCTCGATAAATTATAAATCATGAACTGTCCAATCATCACCCGATCGTCAGCTTGCCAGCGTGCTCATCTGCAGCACCGGAGGCGCCTGTGACGGAGAAGCGGTAGTATTCTCTGTAGCCGGAGAAGTGTTGGAATTCGGCCCATCATCCAAATACAATCCGTTTGCCTCGATATAGTCCACGACGGGATTCGGGAGCAAATAGCGAACGCTCATCCCACGCTTCAGGAACAGTCTCACTTTGGTCGAGGACACGTCATTTTGGATCGTTTGTCGAACGAGATAGATATTGTCCCGCCATGGCGTCAGAGTCTCCATGGCCTGGTCGACATCGGAACCGGCCCGTTCGATAATGAAGGTGCCATATCGACCCAAAATACGATCGAGCTGGATGATAATTATCAGTTTCATTACAATTTACGGAATGAGACCCTGGGCGCCAGCATTCCCCGAGTTGTGCGGGGAACGGCGGGCGGAACCAGAATCACGTTACACTTACATCGGCTGGGGCCCATACTCCAGGTTCCGACATGGTGTTGATTAAATCAGAGCCAGCTAGGAGCATGACCCTCGCTCGTTTACGGTCCCCTACGTTATGGAGGAGGAGTGTCGTTAGTAACGGCTGCGGGTTTGATGGAGAGTGCGTACCGGTGCTGGTTTCTATCCCACCTAGAACCTCGTTTATCTGATGGTCAAAGTGGTCTAGTACGACTGCAGTCGGTTGGTAGCGCGGTTGATAGCCTTCCCAAGGATCGACCATAAGCCAATTGCTAGTGAGCTCTGTACCTAATGAGCACATGTTTACTCTGTGTCCTGTTTTGTGAACAATGAGGGGTGACTTCGGGACAAGTGGCAAAACCAATCATACTGGCAGATAGGAGCCCGGGCTTCTTGTACTCGTCGTTGACGGGGGACATGTAGCCACCAACGACTTCAAACTGAGTCTGATGCTTGATGTAATCCCTCGCCATCTCGAACATGCGCAGATGTAGATAGGTCACTGGGGAGAATGAGCCACAGGCGACGAGCACCACAGGCGTCTTTGCGTCATCTCTAAGCTGGCGGGATATTCTGTGAGATGGAAAGACGTAGGGTTGATCTTGTTGT